>CAJUYG010001566.1:0-16437 GCA_910591675.1 Galerucella calmariensis | reverse complement strand
TTTTTTATTTTACTTATATTTGTTCATATTTAATATTTACTAGCGGTATTTCTTCTGCTGCGGTGTGTTTCTGTTTGTTTATTTCATATGTATTTGTTCTGTTTGTTTCTTTTTTATTTTGTATTTTATTGTTATTATTTGACAAAAATATAATTTCATATTGAAACATTTACTAGCAATATGTAAATATTACCTAATCAAAATCCCTCGCACTGTCATTGTGGACCTTGCTACCTGATACCTAATCCCTTACCCTTCGTATGCTGCGAGGAACTGAACACAAATTTTGTACCTACCTGTTAATGTGCGAGGAACTAGACGACTCGCGGCTACATAGCTATATTAATTTTGTTTGGTTTAAAACTAATTTTGACGGATAAATTAAATGAATACCAAAATTATTGAAATTATATTTTAAATTCAATTAATCAAATATCAACAATGGATTCTTATAGCAAGTGTGCGAGAGGTGCTCCGTTTACTTCCGAACAGTTAGTAATACATCTTATTAGTAAACTCTTGTCGTACTCGTTCGAATGTGTCAGCTGAAATTGCATTGCATTCTTCAATAATTCTTCCAAAACGCCAATGCTATCTCGTGCCGTAGTATAAACCTTGGATTTCAAGTATTCCCATATAGAAAAATCTAATGGTGTCAGATCCGGTGACTGAGGTAGCCATTCTATAAACCTGTCCGGCCGATCCATCTACCTCGATATTCTCCATCCAGGTAACGTCTTACTGCACCATAATAATGTGCAGGAGCACCATCTTGTTGAAATGTTATTTTCAGATGGCCGAATTCATCTGGATTATCTTCCAGAATTTCAAGAATTAACGGCTGAATTGCATTTTGTAACATCTCCAGATACACTTCACCGCTTAAATTTGAATTTAGGAAAACAGGACCAACTATGTGGTTTCCCCAAAAACCTTCCCAAACATTGAATCTTTTTGGAAATTGAGTATGTTGTTCACGAAAGGTGTGAGGATTTATGTCACTCCAATACCTTACATTTTGTGTATTCACATTTCCATTGAGGCAAAAAGTACTTTCGTCACTAAAACAAATTGTTTTTGTGTTTGTAATGTGGGTTTTGACTAATTTTATTTGTCATACATTCACAGAATTCAAGGCTTTTGTCGGGTTCGTAATCCGAAAGGTGGTGCACCATTTTTAACTTGTATGGATGGAATTTATTTTTAGCCAACACTCTCTGTACTGTACTTTCACTTACTTCACAGATAGACGCAACATTAGTTGAATAGGAAGTAGGGTTTACTACCATTTCAGCAGCTATATCAATTTTTTCATCATCACTCGATGTTGGCCGACCAGATCGTTTGGCATCTTGAACACTACCTGTTGCTTCAAACTTGTGAAGAAGCTCCCTTAAATATATAAGCTCTCGAGATAGGGCGATCTGGGTATCACTCATTAAATAAACGTTCCGCTTTATGGAGATTCTTTCTAGATTCACCATTTATTAAGTTAACTGCTACTTTGTCGGCTTGAGTACGTACCATTTTGCCCATGTAAACTCTTAAACGTCTCGTTAAACAATAATGAAATTAAATATTTAAGCTATTTAGAAAAACTTTACAAAGCAACAAATACTATTAAATTAAAAACGTCAATTTTTTTGACAACTAACTAGAGGCGGACTGAAAAATCTTCAATACCTATTTAAATGTGGAATAATAATTTTGGTATTTATTTAATTGATCGGTCGAAATTAGTTTAAACCCAAACAAAATTAATATGTTCTGTACTGTCAATGCCTTTCAAACGAGATATCACTCGCCATGAGGTCCTATTTGAAATTATTGGCCAGAGTGGCACTGTGACGTCATCTATTGCTATTACGTCACCCGTTACCATCCGTAGAGAAGTTTACAACACTTTATTTTCACCCTCCAAATTTTATTAATGTGTAGCCGTTCAAAAGATACGAGGCGGGGAGGGGACTTTTGAATACCACTGTATAAAAGAAGCTCGGGGAGGTGAAATGTTTATTGGCCAATATGGGACTGCGCTATTTTAAAATTAAGGGTGATAAGTTCGACTTAAACATAGCAAATTTCATTTCTATTGCTGAAGTAAGAAATTTCCCATTAAACCTTATTGTTGTCAGTAGTAATACTATAAGTACTTCAAAATAATCAGGTTATACATCGATAACTTATAATTACAAAAAGGGTCAGTTTGACAGTGTGAATAATCCGACCGCGAAGCGGAAGGATTATTTTGTCAAACTGACACGAAGTACGTATTGCATTCGATGCGATTATATATTAAAAAATTTATTAATTTAGATACAAGTTGGTACAATGAAAATTACAATCCAAATCGACTAATTTTTGATAAACGTCAGAATTTGACGGTAATGTTTGTGTATTGTTGTATATTGATGTCGATGTGGTTACTTTCGAAATTAAAGTATTGTAAAAACTTCGATTGGTAGAGCTACTTTATGTATAATCAGGTTTTATCGGAATTATACTAGGTAACTTAACCAAATTGATCGTTCTGATTGGTTGAAAATGATACGAAAAAAATAATCATAATAACACCATCACTTAACGTGCTCTCTCTACCTCCTACATGTACTCTATGAAGGCAAAGCTGAGTATAATTTTCAAATATTTTAGCGAAACAATAATTTTTCGCGCCAAAATGTAGCCTTTTATCTACGTTATTTCTCCAGCCTAGACTCAAGCGTAATGCTGCACTCAAATTCCACAAGTAACATTCGTTCCTTCCTCACCTTATTGCGATAATGATTTTTGAGTCATAAGCCTATTCTATACATAATTTGGGGGGATTCTTTGAAAACCTAAACACGAAGAAACTTCTCTGTTCGGCTAGTAGCAGGTGATGCCGACATTCATTCAGTGTAGCTCTACATAAACAGTTGCCATCAGAACAATTCTTCCATCCATCCTGCATAATGTGGCAATATATACTGAGAATTTAATAGTGAGTGAGTTTGGAAAACAGTCCCGTGCCTCTGGATTTGCCCAAGCTAAACCCTACGGATACTCTGAAAATATTTCAAAATTCTTCAGGAATTGTGGAGAAGAAGAGAGAGCAATAGATATTTTATGTCACCTCAAAAACTCATATGTGGTTTAAAGTCATTAACACTTTATTACAAAATGAATACAGAGAACTATTTTGTATTAATTCCTGTCTCTTTTTCTGATATTACGCTTCCTACGTATTCGGCTGTTATAATAGATTTATCCAAAAATATTTCAAATTAGGCTTCGGCAGTTTCAGGAATACGAATCCTTTTTGATTAAATAAAAAAAATATAATAATGTGAAAAATAGTGAAGCTTTATCTTTAACACTTGTAAGTCCGTTACTGTTTATGAAAAATAAGAGAGTAGGAGGCGTTAACCAAATTTTCACTCATTTGAAGCGTAAAATCGAATGTAGGCGCTTTGGACGATATAATTTCACTTTTGTTTTCTATATTTCACGGGAAATCATATTTCAATTTCACACAATGTGAAACCGACATAAGGTCAAAATTTATTGTTGATTTCAGTGCTCAAACAGGATATCATTATCGAGGACCGTAATTGTCACTTCGTAATGGTTATTTTTTGGGAATTATGGTGTAAAGAGACATTGGATTTCACGACGTATTATATATTGAAGAAAATCAGAAAGCAAAACCAAACTTAATAACCACATCTATAAAAATTTCCAGACGTGATATACCGTGTTTCATGCAAAATTAATGTTCGATTTAACAAGAATTGGAGTGCTTCACGAGAAAGCAACTCGAATTCTAGAATTAATGCAATCTGCTCCTATAGTGAAATTCAAATTCAAGTAGTAAGGTTAAAGACATATAGCTTTTTATATGGAAGAGTGATTGCCAAATTATTAAAACGTTCTTCATGGTCTGCCTCCTATAAAATAGTAATATTGTGAAAAATTTATGTATTTGTAAAATATTGAATTGAAATATATTGGAAAAAGTGAGAATCTTCGAATTTTATGATTTTTGTGTTGGTATTTTGAAAATCGAGTTATAAAATGAGTTATAACAAAAATCATAATACCATTTGGTCTGAAAATAGATTCTTGTTAATACATAACAGATAGTTAAATCCAAAGGAACAAATAATATCACGGCATATTTTATAAAATTTTGGATGTTGTTTTGAAAAATCGAATTTCTTAAATCCGTCTTTTATAGTCTGACGTCACTAGTATAAATTGAAAATAGTTATTTGTGCAACCAGTTGGGGAGAGCACACTTTTTCGTAACGAGCGGATTTCTGCGCAACGAGTGGAGTGATCTACGCAAAATAACGCGAATTACGAAAAATAGTGTTTCCCTATACGTGCTTCACACAATATTTTCTTCAATTTTGAATAGGATGTGATAATTTAAATTCAAATTTGAAGTACTTGAAACGTCCTTACGAGCGTCCCTCTTAGATTCCTTTTAAGTCGCCTGAGTAAAATTGGAGATCTTTATTTGTTACTAAGGAGACAAGTAGTATTAGAGCCTCCGTACACGAGCCACATTTTGCGGTCGAGCCGACCACCGAAATGCCGTCGACCCGACCACAGAATTGCCGTCGCGTTTCGGCGAACTCAAGCTACCCATAAAAAACACTGTAGCATACGTACACGGGCTTTCACTGCAGTCAAACCGGGCATCTGCAGTCTAATTGCAGTTGATCTCCGCCGAGTGGTCGCTGCTGCATCCGCCGTACACGAATCACATTCTTGTGATCGTATGAACCGCGTTGCGCCGTCGCGTTCGAAGTCTACTGATTACATAATTTAATGTATCTAATTCCGCTATCAAATGTGACACTTTAAGTCTCTCCTTGACGTTAGGTAACGTCACATTTTTCATAACCTTCATATATCAGTTATGAAAAGTAGTTATGTAAAAGCTTTACGTAACTGTTTATGTTTCAACATATGAATACCACATGAGCACATGAGTTTCAAAGAATAATTCATCAATAAGGTACTGTCAAAACTGACAATTATTTCATTATTTCAACTGACAATTACCCCATTATTTTAATTCAATAGTATTTTAAGATTTATAAGCATTGAAAACAACATTATTCAGGACACAGTTATTTGAAGTAATTTAATTTTCTGGGTGAATACATCATAGTAACAATACTTGTAACACCATCTGAATCCACTTTAATATTATCATTGTAATTGAAGATTTTATTAAATATTATGAAAGCGCGGAATTAGATAAAACATTGTACGTAAACACGTTATGAAGAAAGCGACATTGTTCAACTCGCATAATTTGCAGAACTCGCTGGCGCTCGTTTTGGCGAATACTACGATTGTTGAACAATATCGCTCTTTTCATAACTAGTTACGTAAATATCTATTATCAAATCACTCACCTTAAAGTAATTGCAAGTCTCTCTTCAGCTGGAATACTTTTTCTCATATTGGTGTCACAACGTTCAATTTTTGGTTTTAAAATTATGAGTAATTCATCAAATGAACAGATTGACATTTTAAAGTAATTATGAAATTTTTTGTCATCCTGCGGGAGTTTGCCAAATCAATTATAAAAGTTTCCTTCCCGTCATCGCGCAACCAAAAGTGGATGTTTCCAAAGCGATCGTGCCTTCCTACATCTTCTTCTTCTCCTTCTTAACATAAGAAGTAGTAATGCTTCTTCTTCGAAACCCATATGGACTCTGACAGGTGATAACACAAAATATAGGATATATATCAACACTCTGTGATGTGGTTGCAGTCGCTTCAACTACACGTGCGGTTCATATGACCACAAAAATGTCGAAAGTGTCACTTTCATGCAAATTTTGACTTTATTAGATAGTTTCTTACTTCGGAAATATATAACTATTGTTACAACAGGTAAATAAATATTTACAAAATATATCAAAAAACTCTTTCTTCTACCAATGACTTGAGACCGTTGCTGTCACCGTCATCGTCATCTTTATGCGACCTGCAGCCGATGCCATCCTCATCGACGTCATCTACTTACCAATTAACACCAAATAGCTCCACTGGACCGGCAATTTTGAGTAATTTACAGAATGCAACATATTGTGTTTTCAATATTAATGTTTATGATAATAATTGGTAGTTTTTAGTTGAAGTTTTGTATGTGTATGCTGAAATGAGATAATTTTTGAAAAATGGGTTGGTATACTTTTTTGTATAGTTTGTATAGTCGTAGAACTCAACTCATGCGTAAAGTGTCTTTCACGCCCTTGACCGCTTGCCCGGACTCCGCTCCGCGTCGTTCGGGTCAACTGCAGTCGCGTGCGGAAAGTAGTTGGGAGAATAACTATTCCATCACCAGTTAGGAAACATTTCAGTTTTCGTAGGTTACTGGTTACGAAAAGTAAGACGTTTCATAACGTCGACGAGTTTTATAAAGTGTCACTTTTTTTTCATTCTGTTATTCAACGTCGGTCTATTTCTGCACTTTTAAGGCTAATCACCGACGCCGGGAGCACTCTACCCTTAGCCGGAAATTTTGGCGAACCCACTAGTGTTCCAACCAGTGGTAGCGTTAATTAACGAGCCCAACATCCATGGACTTGGGACCTCGGTCTTACGTCTCCTCCGAAAGACGGCATATCTACATTATACCTCGTGCTCATTGGTATAATGCCTGCGAGCTGTGATATGCTAGTCCGCTGCAGGCTGTACGGGCCCTATACGATGGTTTTCCTCGGCATGGTCACCCATCCAAGTACTCACCATATCCGACCTTGCTTGACTGTAATTATCGCATCAAACGCGTTCCACTACAGTGCTGGGTCGTCGCCCTAAAGTGTCACTTGATATGTCATAATTAGAAAATATATATTATACCCATGTACTGTCATCCGAATGTAAGAATCACTGAAAATTGGTAGCGCTCAGCCTTATTTATTAATTAATTGTTTTATGTGATTGAGATTCACTGCTCATAATAGCTTGAAATTCCTAACTTCCACCTGGTCATTCTCAAGTTTATTGATCCCCCAGTCCCAATATTTCGTTGGCTCAAATGTCTTCACAATAAAAAGAGTCTATAGGTACATCGAAATAAAATATACGTATTCAAGAAAAACACGAATTAATACATTCAGAACTTGTCGATAATTGAATATGAACAAAATGGAAGTATACCTCATGTGAAGAATTTTAATAAAGGTCTACATGTATCTAAATATTTATCCAGCTCGTATTTTATGTATGCTTCAGCGCTAAGCGCCGTGTTCAGTATTCAGTAGCTTATCTAATTCTGATTTACAAGAAATAAGTGGGAAGATACTTTATCTATTATAAATATAGAGCAGCTACCTAAGCATCTCGATCTCGAATCTTGATCAGTGGCGTATCAATTGACCATAGGGAGCACTTGGAACTTGAGGGAATGTTAGACTATTCCAATAGAAAATGTTAACGAATAAAGTTGAAGTGGATAATTGTCGGATAACAATCGACGTTCCCATTGTTTGTCTATCCTGAAATTTGTTTAATGAAATAAGCACAGCATAAGATTGAAAAAACTTGTGAGCTTCGACCATGTATCTGTTCAAAGTATAACGTTGGGTTTTGACTTCTCAATAAAACCCGTGAGATAATTATTTTATGATACGTAGGCACTCGCTCTACAGGGTACAAGCATCCCGAAATAGCCAAGCAGAGGCCTATATTGAGCGTTGATAAAAAAATATTAGTAATAGAGAACGAGTTCCGGATGTGGGGAATTTTTGATTAAAAATATCCTCCCCTTACAGAATCTATTTACAAACTTAAATTATATATCTCATAGTTCTTTGTTTATTCTAAAAAAAAATAAATGCTTTCTGTTCACCTCAATTTGTTGATTTGCAATTAATTTATATTCTCAGGAGCAACGACAAGTATGAGCACGCATTGAACTCGGGAGCTCGGGAAATTTGGATCAATTTCAAACAAAAAGTATTGAAAAAGTTATCTTGCTCTCTCCATAATATCAAGAATAAACATAACAACTTATCACAAAACAACCAAGAAATATCTTCCTGTGCTTTTATCGACTGCGATCCCAAAATTATTTTTAAAATAAGTATTTCGATGGTCCTAGACAGTATATTGGGGTTAAATTGTAGAGTTATTCTTTTTTACGTATAGCGTGTGCGAAATTTTAAATTACTCCAATATTTCGTAACATACTGACAGATGATGCTAATAAAACCGTGTTTTAAAAAAAATTGGATAATTTGACTATTAAAAGCTTGAACCTGTCTAGACTATAGAAGAAAATAAAAGATACAGCTACATAAAATTGAATAAACTAACTAGTGGGCGGCATTCGTCTTTTTGATGTTCCAAACAAATGAATCAAGATCATTTCATTGCTGTCATCATCGAGCAACGGTAGTCATTAACCTTATAATACAAGAATCTCGAGTATTGGCAGTAGGCCGCCTTTATAGAACAACCGGTAACGGTCTAGGGTTGAAAACAAAGACGTATCTGTTACGACTACTTTTCTAAATACAATCTAGGGTTATCTAGTTCTAACCCAATTATCTTACAAAAGAATATGTTTTATTGTTCAATAACAAGTACTTTCGCCATCAAAATACGTACAAAGGTTTTCATTTGTGAATTAATCGAGTTATTATAGCGTGAATACAATAAATTAATGTTAACGACTTTCTTTAAAAAAGCCTTTGTTGAAAGAAAATTGGAGCAACAAAAGTTCACCTAACTATTGACATTTGGATCTCTAATTCCAAAGTATCATTCAGTCTAAATTTTATTTATCCTAGATTTGTTACTTTGTTAGATTCAGCTTAAAATTCCTTAATTGGCCTAGGTAATTGTTCTTTATACTTAATTTATATCGTTTGATACGTTGTTGTACATCTTCCATATTATATCAAATGTATTAGTTGAAGTGGGTCTTTAAGTTGCCACCTGAATTTTGATCTTTATTTGTCATTAGATTCCTTGCTATGGTTTAGCAGTACTCCCTAGTAGATGAGCTCTTCTACTTTATCATGGTGCTTCGAGAGTCGGGTGTTACTTCTTCTCTCTTTCTCGACTCCGATCTGAAACTCTTCTCTGTTTGTCGTGTTTATCGTCTCATTAGCTACTCTCACTACCTATAGATAGGCATCTGATCCGTGAAGCTTACTATGGCGATTTGAAGGTCACCTTGACAGCCTGCCGAGTAAGTTCGAACAGTTTTGACAGGATTATGATCTTTGCTTACAGCTGAGATAATTTCTATAATTCCACGGATTCTGGCTGTAGATTAAAAATTTTTGCAATCTCAGCTTCATTGCAAAATGGAATTTTGAGTCAATTTTCCAACCCTTCATTTAAAGTATGCAAACATTTGACTAAAATAGTTATTTATGTATTAAGAGCGAAAAGTGAGTAATTATTGTTCGAAAGCAACGACGCGACGCAATGCGGAGCGCGATAATTGCTTGAGAACAATAATTCCACTTTTAGCTCGCAATACATATAACATTTTTTCTACAATCACTTATAACAAACTCACTAATAACAAACACAAATAACTAATAAAATTGATAAATTTATACTTATTATTTCAAGTACCTGTCAAATACTTTGTTTTGTTTTACTTCCGGGACGATTTTTTACTTTCGGAATAATTTTCAATATCTATGTAGGCGGCCTGAGCAATGACATTTACGGAATTTTTATTATGACATCGCTTGTCAACATAAAGGACCCCGCGCTTTTCTTATGACAAAGTGGCGTTCCGTCAAATGTTATAAATTTTGGATATGATGTTGTACTCGACTCCTTGACCAAAAGTGTCCATGGGACCAATTCAATCCTTTAACTAGTTTCCGATATACAGGGTATTAAAGTTGAAAACTCCTTGTTTTTCGTGACCACGTATTTTTATTATTAACAAATAAATATGCATTTTTAATTGAAAGTACCATTGATATGTTCTAGTTTATCGTAAGCTTACACATAAATAGTTCAAAATGTCAACATATACAGGGTGGGACTCAATTATACAGGGACGAATTTTTGGAATTCTAAGAAATTCTTATATTGAATGAAAACAAGGTAAAATAAAAAGTTACTTCATATTCAATGTTCTGGCATCAAATATACTAGTTCTAGAGGTATTCCATACAGGGTGATTCTAAATGCAACCTGAAATTAGTTTTTTTCTATATGACATAAATAAGTTTCACCATGTATTTCAAAATTAATTTTTGGTGTTTAAAACATATTGGTTACCTAGATATTAGTACTTTTCTTAAAATACAGGGTGATTTGCACATACATCTTGTTATTAAACCGACAAAAATTAGAGAAGATGCACTTTTTCTGAATCACCCTGTATTTTATAATTAGATCCGTCAAAATGTTTAACTTATTTTGTTTTGTAATAAGCTTAAAATAGTAAATGAGCTGAGAAGATTTCATAATCTTACTATGACCAGTTTTTCATAAACAGGGTCCCGAGGGTAGAGTACTTAGCAGAATAGGGATAGTGAACGAAATTATAATCACATTTTTATTTATGGATACATACCGAAGTGTACCGAACCATTGATAAAAAGATGAATAAATTACAAGTATTTAATCATCCTGTAGGCATGTACTACAGTAAATTAATAATAAAAGTTTTATTTTCAAAAAAATGAGAAAAATAAAAAGAAGAATAGCCTGGAGCATAGAGAAATATTCTCTAATGCCTACAGTTTTGGCATTTTGACTTTAGTTTTATGGTCTAAGTTCGATATGTCTATTTGGTGTATTTGTTATTTCGTTCCCAGTGTCGAATTTTTATTTTATTTGTTCCTGTCTGAATGGATAGACGAGCCATAAACTTTTCCAATGAGGAAATTGAATCTCTTCTATCATTAGTGTAGTTCTGTTTCGTTCCACAAAGTGAAATGGCCCAGCCGATTTCTAAATATCTTTTGTCGCCGAGTGCCTTCAATAATATTCATAGCATCTTCTTCATCGTCGCTTGAAAGTTCCTCAAAAATATCTTGGATATCGTTTGTTAACATTGCAAAATGCAAAGAAAACAAAGTAAAGCTCAAAGATTCACAATATAATTAATTGAGGTTATAAATGCCAAATTGTTGACAGAACCGACAGAACAGAGCAATTATCAAATCATGAAAACCTGGTTTTTCCATAAAGTTGACTTTAATCGATACCTCTTCTACCCTCAGGACACTGTTTCTGAAAAACTAGTCATAGTAAGATTATGGAATCTTTTCAGCTCATTTTACTATTTTACTATTTTAAGCTTATTACAGAACAAAATAAATTGAACATTTTGACGGATCTAATTATAAAATACAGGGTGATTCAGAAAAAGTGTATTTTCTCTAATTTTTGTCGGTTTAATAACAAGATGTATGTGCAAATCACCCTGTATTTCAAGAAAAAAACCAATATCTAGGTAACCAATATGTTTTAAATATCAAAAATTAATTTTGAAATACATGGTGTAACTTATTTATTTCATATAGAAAAAAAATAATTTCAGGTTGCATTAAGAGTCTCCCTGTATCGAATACCTCTAGAACTAGTATATTTGATGCCAGAACATTGAATATGAAGTAACTTTTTATTTTACCTTGTTTTCATTCAATATACGAATTTCTTAGAATTCCAAAAATTCGTCTTTGTATAATTGAGACCCACCCTGTATATGTTGACATTTTGAACTATTTATGTGTAAGATTACGATGAACTAGAACATATCAATGGTACTATCAATTGAAAATGCATATTTATTTGTTAATAATAAAATTACGTGGTCACGAAAAACAAAGATTTTTCAACTTTAATACCCTGTATATCGGAAACTAGTAATAGGATTGAATTGGTCCCATGGACACTTTTGGTCAAGAAGTCGAGTACGACATCATATCCAAAATTTATAACATTTGACGGAACTCCACTTTGTCATAAGAAAAGCGCGGGGTCCTTTGTTGATAGTTCAACTGTATTTTCAATTTTCCGATCCAGAAAGCGACAACGGAAGTGACTAGAAAATAATTGTCTCACATGAAATCTGTGAAGCTGCCAACTGTTATAATTGTACAATTAATGTACATAAGTAATATTTATTTATAGTATATACCTATCCCCATTATTTTTTAATATTTTATCTACTAACGGCTGCAAAAAATATTGTACGTAACGCTACCCGAAAGTGATTTTACGGAACTCGCAGGCTTCCAGGACTCGCCTACGACTCGCCCTGGAAACTGCCTACTCATCAGGTAAAATATCACTTTCGGGACTTGTTACGTAAATAACTATTTTTTTCTGTGTTCTGCTATGGTTCATTAAAAGGAAAACTGGAACTGATTCTATTTTTGTATTCCATTTAGACAGGAAACACGAAAATTTTGCGAGATTTTTTCGAGACTCTCGCGCGAGACATGAGACGAGACGGGACATTGCACTTTTCTCGCGAGAAGAGATGGGATTTATCGAAAAATCACATCTGACCTTTTTTGTAGAGCGTTCAATTCTCTACAAAAACCCATGATGGGCTTTGCACTACAATTTTCCATCTAGTAGTAATGAAAATCAGAAGAAAAAGCCATTTTCTTTGTGTTTAATTGCGATGCGGACAACCTTAATAATGATATTAATGGCTCATATTTTCATAGGCCCATTTTGGCATCTAAGCGAAACTTTTGAGCGTGGTCCCGAAAAGAGGAAAAAATTATTTCCAAACGCACCAGGATATCATTTTCAGCGAATTGTTATTATAATTAGAATTTATTGATAACATCCTTACGCTGTCTTACGTTATGGGTGTGGGTGGAAAGTTCTTTCTCACGTGAGATTTTTATGATATTTTATATCAAAAACTCGCAAAATTCTCTGTGACTCAATCTCTTTCGGAGTGGCTAAAAAATCCTTGGAATGAAAAGTAATCTGATAATAAATTCCTTTCATCAAAATGATATAAAGTTAAATGAGAGTATGGTTGAATTCTTATTTAAACAAATATTATTTATACTTCTGCTAATGTAACCTTTTTACCTTTTGTTTTTGTACGAGTCTGCTTTTGCATTTTTTGAGCAAAAAATCTTACGAAAAAAAGAAGGGACATTTATAAAACCTCACGGTATCTCACGTTGAGATGAGAGGGCTGAAAAGTCAAGGAAAACTGTCTTACGTAATTTGGGTACGGTCCCTCATAAATAATAGTGTTTTGATTTCTTGAAATATCAGATGGTCAATTTAAATTGTCAGAGTTTTGTTTTAAAATACCGATTAGCTTTGGCAAGGATCAACTTTATGGGTATTTTATGTAGCCTATACGAATGGAAAAGGTTTACAATTAGGGTGATACATTTAATATTTCAATTTAATTCAAATATTAAGAGACGGGCTTCAGTTTGAGAAAATAAGATTTCAATGGTCAACTGAGACATTCAAAAATTCCAGCCTCTTGTGTTCAAAACCCATAATGACTACTTTTTCCATTTATTGTATATGAAAATAGATAAGCGCCAAAGTAACTTTCCACTTCAGAGCGCCAGTCGTATTCAATTAAGACACATCTCGGGAAACGTTAACTTTTCCAGTTTAACTTCAATATTTCAAACCCTACTTTGGAAAGTCATCGTGGAAAAACGACTATTATTATAACTCTCTGCTACAGTACATAGCCACAGTCTAGTTTATCACCAGGACTATTATGAGGACGTTTATTATTTTCATAATAAAAATTACCCTCGTCTATTCACAAAATAGGGAATGAACAAATTTATCTAGTTGAGAAAATAATATTTCAATATCCATGACTGAGTACACCTCTTAAATTGTTTTCAAGTCGACTATTAACCCTACGGTAATTCTAGACAAGGTATAGTCATAATTTTCCTCTGAGTTTACTTTGACCACCTGCTTTATCCGTACGGCATACCTATACAAAGCGGCGTTTTTTCTCTCTTATGAAAATTATCACTTTAATAAATATCAAATTATTCGTCGTATACCGCATCTCTATGGAAAAGTTATTTGGTTGTTCAAAAATTATACATTTTTATACGCACTTAATAATATTATCAACACCTTTTTCCATTAAACATAACAGTTAAACATCGCCTCACAATTTTAAATTTTATAATTACAACAGTCCTCGATGAAATAACAATGGATAGCGATCGACTCGTTTTTTATAATGTTAACATAACAAGGTGATGAAACCACAGATAAAAACGTACCAAAACTTTGTGTGGGACATGTTCTCACTATTGTTAACTTCGTTGTTTATTTTTATTTTTGAATAAATTCCAATTTTATTGGAGTGTCCATTCAATACGATTCAACGACCACGCAAAGTGAAATTGATCCAGAAAGAAATTAATGGGCGACCTAAATATTTGGTTTAAGCGATACTTTCTTCAAAAAGATTTCATCTGAGATTTGATGAAATGGAATTTGATAGTATATTATTCAACAAGCGCCTTGCTCGCGTTGCAATTTCTTCTTCGTGGGTGATAGCCAGTATGTGTGTGTTGACTATACTTCATTCACAACTATACGCACTTTTGTTCAAAAAATTCGGAAGATATTACAAATGAAAAATATTCATAGTGACGAATGAATTTTTATATTGTTATTACTCGACGCAACGATTGAGTAATACCACAGAACAACCGACTAAACTACTTCTGAAGTAGCTTTTAATAAGGCCCAAGTGAATATCGAATTACAAAGGATTTAATTTGAAACACCATACAATGATTAACGTTTTCTGTTTCTCAATTTTAAACTTTTTTAACGAACTACGCGTCAAGATTAATAACTTTTCTGGTAACTTATAGAATGCGATCCATATGTATGGAGTAAACTCAATTTTAGCGTTATTATATACTATGTGGAAAAAACCTGAAACAGGTCGATTTTTAGTCTTAAATTGACAATTAACTGTATGAAAATACTTTTCTCCTCCAGCGCACCCCCTCGAAAACTTTAATTATGAAAGGGGGTCGTGTGGCACCTTGTTGGAAAGCGATTTCAGTCTTCTGTTCAGCAATATAAAGTTTCATCAAATTTGGTGCAATCAATCATAACTGAGAGAATTATTTTTCAAGATGTAAAATTTGATAATGTCTCTATCACAAAACTTTACGTAGAATGAAGATAATAATATCGCATAATATTTAGAATGTATTTTCCAATGTACTTCACAATTAAATTTAATGTTGAAAATGACCACCATTCACTGCTTGACAATAACCGAGGCGATTTTGGAAATCTCGTACAGCATTTTGTATGATCTCAGGGGCTATTTTGTTAATTTATTCCGTTATACTAACATTTAAATCAGCAATATTGTCTAGTATTTCAAAATATGCTTTAAATTCTAAATAACTCCATAAGAAGTAATCGAGAGAAGTCAAATCGGGGGATCTTGACGGCTATTCAATCGTTCCACGTCTTCATATCCACCTTTTGGGGAAAACCTAGTTCAAATAATATCTGACTGTATGTGCAAAATGCTGTCGAGCTCCGTTTTGTTGGTAGTAAATAGATCGATCTATCTCATTTGGATGATTATTAACAGGAAATGGTCTTTGTAATGTAGGCACTAAAAAGTTAATCAAAAAATCTAGATAAACATCACTATTAACTACTGCCAATAATTTGAATGTGAGCCTCACACATCCAGTGAGTTCTGTTCGAATAAAACGTCGCTTCATCAGAAAAAAACATTTTGTTTATGAACTGCAAATCTGCGTTCATTCTGTCTACCATCAATTCACAGAATTCTAGCCTTCTATCAAGATCATCTTCATTTAACAACTGAACTCAGTAAGGGTGGTATTTTTCTTCATGCAAAACTCTCAAAATAGATGATTAACGAACATCATTGTCCGCGGCAAGTTCTCGAGTTGTCTTATGGGGATTTTCCTCAATTTTTCTTCCATCAGTAAATTGAACATCTCTACCTGGTTTTTCAGAATTCATAGCACGTCTAGTTTCACGAATCCTTTTTTCAATTTTGCTCACTGCAGACTACGAAACGTGTTGACAAACCTTTTCAAATTCTTGTTTTATTACCACAACCAATCATAATTAAAATGTCTATTCTTTTAGTCTCGGACAAATAAGCTATAATTAAATTTAATACGCGCAGAAATATCATACTGACGTCTTTTAGTAACTTTAAATACTAAAATGACAGCAGCCTGCTACTTCATATCAATTGTTTATTTGGCTTTTTAGACTAATATTTCAGTATTTCCGAAGATTTTCTCCTCATGTTTAGCAGAACAGATACGAAAATACCTGATTACTTCTTAGGTATATTTCAATGGACCAGACAATATTTCTGATTTAAAAGTAAGGATTACGGAAGCAATTAATAAAAAAGGTAGAACGTGTCGCGGGACACACGGTAGGAACTTTAGTTCC
>CAJUYG010001565.1:41213-56655 GCA_910591675.1 Galerucella calmariensis | reverse complement strand
AGATTCAAGGGATAATCAGATTTGGAAGTGGCCTAGCCATAATTTATCTGATTACCCGGCAGATTTAGACATTTTTAGCTCTCAGGTACAAATCTTTTACACCTTTTGTTTGTTTGTCGGAAAAATATTTTGCCGGTTAAATTTAGATTCAAGGGATAATCAAATCTAGAAGTGGCCTAGCCATAATTTATTTGATTACCCTGCAAATCTAATACGTTTACGTCTCGTGTGTCGAGAGTAGTTTTCCGTGGTTGTGATAACCTTACCGGCTCTGACCGTGCGTTCTTTCTCCCGTTTTTTTTTACTCGCTCCTGTAAAATTATTCATAACAGACCACAAGGTAGTAATAAACAAAGTTCCTGATTTCTCCGCTATTTACCGTAACTTATTTTAATATAAAAATCGATATTCAATTGAGTCGTATTAAAGATTTGATAAAGAATTGGTTGAAATAACTCAACAAGACCCCTGGAATTTTCCGTAACCTCCATCTGAGGCTATCTGGAACTCTTGACGCTAATGGTCAAGGGGCCGTGGAGCAAACCACGTTAAAAATCTGGCGCCCGAGTATTCCGTCGAAAGATTTTTAGTCAAGGGTGTCCATAGTGACGTGTTCGTGTGGCAGGAGCCACGTGTACGAGGTAAAACGCGTTACAATACAGTGCCTTAATACTAAATTATAAGGATATTTAACAATAAAATTATAATCTATTTACAAGGAAATGAAATGAATTTGTCTAAATATGGGATTAACTAAAGTATTTAACAAGTTTACCTGTAAACTCATTCACAACAATCCTACAGGAACCTTTCTAGGTAAAAAGGTTTAATAAGGGAGAATTGTTAATATCAAGTTGGTCGTTAAGAAGATTATCTGAATATTTGTTTTTATTCATCTCTAGGGCTTCTAAAAGATTCAATTTGAAGGATTCAGGTTCTAAATGCAAAATTTCAAAATTTGAATCGAAAGAGTGTTGGTTTGCTAATAAATGATTTGGATAGTTGGAATCTGAATTTTGGTTGTCATAACTACTTTTGTGTTCTGAAATTCTAGTTTTAAAATTCCTGAAAATTCTACCTATATAAAATTTATCACAATCACCATTACCATATTTTAATTTATAAACTCCTGATTTATTTAATTTTGAAGATTTGGATTTGTTGTTTTTAATGAATTTGGATAAATTGTTGTCGGTTTTGAAACAAATATTCAAGTCTAAAATTTCTACAAATGATTTAATTTTCAAGGATGGTATTCCAAAGTAAGTTAAGCTTTTAAATTGGTTATTTTTGTTTTTATCAAAAGGTAATACTTGTTCTAGAGTATGTTTTCGTATCTTTTTATTCTTTTTTTCTTTTTATAGGTAGATACGAAAACATACTCTAGAACAAGTATTTCCTTTTGATAAAAACAAAAATAACCAATTTTAAAGCTTAACTTACTTTGGAATACCATCCTTAAAAATAAGATAGTTTTTAGAAACTTTAGACTTGAATATTTGCTTCAAAACCGACAACAATTTATCCAAATTCATTAAAAACAACAAATCCAAATCTTCAAACTAAATAAATCAGGAGTTTATAAATTAAAATGTGGTAATGACGACTGTGATAAAATTTATATAGGCAGAACTCTTAGGAATTTTGAAACTAGAATTTCAAAACACAAACGTAGTTATGACAACCAAAAATCAGATTCCAACTATTCAAATCATTTATCAGCAAACCAACACTCTTTCGATTAAAATTTTGAAATCTTGCATATAGAACCTAAATCCTTCAAATTAAATCTTTCAGAAGCCCCAGAGATAAATGAAAACAAATATTCAGATAATCTTCTCAACGACCAACTTGATATTAACAATTCTTCCTTATTAAACTTTTTACCTAGAAAGGTTCCTGTAGGATTGTTGTGAATGAGTTTCCAGGTGAACTTAAATACCTGAATACTTTAGTTAATCCCATATTTAGACAAATTCATTTTATTTCCTTGTGAATAGATTATAATTTTATTGTTAAATATCCGTATAATTTAGTATTAAGGCATTGTATAAATTGAAAATTTCTCATTATACCTCTTTCTGTTCAGTTGAGCGGCTAGGATTACTTGATGAAAGTTGATAGATACAATATTGAAATAACAAAAATTTGTGTTTTTGTCCCCCCGTACTTTTTTCGATCAACTTATTATATACTTTTAGAATCAACTCAGCTAGTGGGTGAGCGGTACACCACTAGAATCACTCATAGAAAATCGAGGTAACCGGCCAGGATGAAACTTATTGCAGTAGATGACTATAATATTAATCCAAATTGCGTGTTATAAACTAAACTAAACAATTATTTGAGTTGCAAATAGTTCATTACAATAAGTGCTCGAAATGTTGGCCTATAGTTTGTTGACAATAATACAATCTCTCTTCGAAGCTACGAATAGAATCGTTGAACATTTGTGGAGTAATTCCCTGCATTTCGAGACGTATGCGATCCTTTGAACCACTTAATTGCACCTCTTTGACCAATCCATCTCTGAGGGAAAAATTGTACTTAAATATTGCCTAACGTCTCTTTGTTAATGTGGAGGTGCGCCATCTTGTTGGAAGTATACGTTCATATTAGGAAATAATCGATTTGTTTCAGGTATAATTCCATTTTGGAGTAAGTCAAGATATTTAGCACCAGTCAGCGTACCTTCAATGAAAAAAGGACCGATGAAATGGTTTTTCACCAAACCCGCCCACACATTTACTTTTTGTGGACGCTGTGTATGAATCTCCTCCATCCAATGCGGATTACAATCTGACCAGTACCTACCGACAATTACGTCTGTTAACAGAACCGTTCAAGCAAAATGTGGCTTAATCACTGAATACCAAAAAATCTGAAAAATTGTTTTGCATCCTCATTTTCTCTGTAACAATTCCACAAAATTGTAATTGCCTATCAAAATCATCCTCGCCCAATTGTTGAGAATTTTGAACTTTTTAAGGATGGAAGTTATTTTTATGCAGAATAGTTTGTATGGACTGTCTAGAAATACCGTGATTCCTTGCCAATATATTTGTAGATGTTTTAAGGTTTTCTTGAACATCTAAAGTTTCACCTTCATTAGTTACACTTTTCGGTCTACCGGGCCCAGAAATATCTTTAAGACTACCAGTCTCAGTAAATTATAGATCTACTTATAGGAGGGCGTTCAGGATTTAAATAGTTAAAAAGATGAGGTACTTCGCCATGGGTACGTTTGTTATCACCATATCCAACTAACATTAAGATTTGGATGCGTTGTTTTTCTGATATTTGAAAACGATATTTTATAGGACATTTTGTAGTAAAGTGATACATTGGGATTATTTTTTGGAAAGAGAAAAAAATAAGCTTTTTTGTGATGTGACACACGACCTAGGTTGTCATTTTTAAAAAATTCAAGATGGCGGCCGTACCACAGATTGTACGCTAAACGCTGACGTCAAAAACATTTGACATTTGCTTTCAAATATGCAGAATAGAGTCTCATTCATCGTCCTAGAATTTTATAACATTCTCTTTATCTGTTGCAAAGATAATCTCTTGGTGCGAGAATTTTCAGCAACGCTGTATGAAATATCAACACTTATTGAATAATCTTATGTACAAGTGAAATTTATTCGATTCTCTACTTTTCGATGCAATATACTTTTTTTTATTTCAGGAAATATGTTTAGTTGTATTCTTCGGAGTTGAATATTTAGTCCGATTATGGTCTGCAGGGTGTAGATCTAAGTATATGGGATTCTGGGGTAGACTCAGATTCATCAGAAAACCCATCTGTATTATAGGTAAGTGAATTTGATGGAATACTGAAATTATGAATTAAAACATTATTTGACTTGTATCGACTGAATAAGGTACCTGACATATCGAATTTTCTATTCAAAAACAATTCCATCATATTTAAAAGCGGACCCGACAGACGTTGTCCTGTCCTGTCCTGTATTATACTAATTTTGACTTTTTTTATTTTGATTGAAAAATATCACATATAAATATTTTGTGTGGAAAAATCAGATAGTCTTGTCAATTTTTTTATAGATGAATACATTTCTTGAAAATTCGACTTTCCCCAATTTGTCGAACATGCAATGACCGTATTAAAAAAAGTTCCCATGCTGAATACATTTAAATCAGCTGTTCAGGAGTTGTTGGGTATAAATCCGATTAAGTTATATATTTCATATCCCGATGCAAGCAACATGTGTTACCATTTATCCGCTTTTTGTGGCTTAGTAAAAGGGCTGCAAGAAACCCGGCAGTACTCGGTTAAGAAGAAACTGTCAAGTATAGTGAAGCACGGTACCTGTAATGGAAGTTGCTAGGTTGTAAACCCAATGTACACATGAACAACAGCAGATTGGCGGAGACAACAATCGGTAGGTTTTAACAAGAAGACGAGGAAATACATACTTCGCTAGGTTGAAGTTCTCGGCGATAGGAAATCAGAATTCTACCAATATATCGAAGCCGTGAGGATAATGATAAGTCAAGATTGGAAAGACTTTAGCATAAGATGGGGTATATCCAATAGATCTGCGATGGTCGTAGAGAAGAGGTTCCTAGAGGCACATAGATTACATTTCAATTTCAACCTCACATTTCAAATGGCAGCTAATGGGTGATAATTAAATTTCACGTAATTTTGTTAATGAGAAAATCTTATTTCCACTAACCTATCAACTCGGCTTTTTTTGAAGAAATGCACCCATGGGTACTCCGGAGATTATATATCTCCAATGAGGCATTGCTTCAAAGACTGTTTTCTCCCATTCCGTGCACAAATAACAAATAGGTTCATCTTGGCGCATATGAATTGTATGCGCGTGTTTTCTTAAGGAACAGTGACCGATGAGCAGTTCCGTAGTTTTCCTTTGACTCTTGCTGATGTTTAATATTTTATTATTTCATTACACCACAAATAACCCACTTGATGTAGACTCTCGAATAAAATTTTTTATCCGATGGACATGATCCATTTAGAGAATTATTTTGCGGAATTTAACTTGAAATTGAACTTCAATTTGAATAACCATGAAAATACCATCGATTCTAATTTGAAGAGAGATCTTATCAATTTAGTTCCCACGCGAATTTCAGTATTTTATTATTTAGTCTTCAAACTCACTCTTTGAAAATTCTCATTTCTTTGGTGATCTCTCAGTAACAATTTTCCAGCAAGAGTTAGAACATTATTTTTTTTCATTGTCACCACTTTCGATTTCCACCGATAGTGTTATAATTTATATGTATATTATTGATTTACATTTTTGTGAGTCGGCTAATATGTACTGAATAAATACAATTGAAATGCTAGACTGGCTGTCTTTTTCTCTAAGAGCTCATCCATATCATCCAAAAGCAATTGAAATACTCATTTCCCACGTGAAGTACTGAATTGCTCGATTAAATCGTTTTATTTGCCATCTGCATCAAGAACAGAATCAAGCTAACCAGCCCTAAGCCCTTGAATGAATTAAACAGATTTGATTTAATGATCGGTCGAAACTGTAGATATGTCTCATTAATACTCAACCACTATTACGATAAATCATTAAACATCCTATGATTATGATGAATAATTACAGCTTTAAGTTACCCACGAGTTCAGATTCAGTTGATATGCGTGGAATATTTGGAAAAGTTAAGTGGAACTTCTCCGTATTACGGCAACTTCCATAGTTTACAATCTGTATTATGATGATTTCCATCCATCCAGCCTATATACATCATCCGAGTGGGCTCAAAAGCTCATAAGCTTATAGACGGAAATATTGCATATTTATTGTATTTTCGGTCTTCAATTTTAGTGTGTGCAGTTTTTGCTGGATCTTGTTTGTTGAAGTGTTTTATAGGATTATTGATCGAATAAACTCATACAAAACATTTATAAGTAACAGATTCTTAGAGGAGTTCATCGGAATATTGCATTTCTAGTTCAATTTGAAAATGCAACATCAATCACTGTATAACGTGGTAACAATGCTGCATTGAATATTAGTACCTAGTATATCTCCATCTAGCTTCAATAATAGCCTTCATCCTCCTGGCATACTGCGCAATAGATCTTTGATGGAATTTTTCGGATCCATCTCTCCAGTGCAGTAATTCTAAATTCTGCAATTGGGTAAGGAGCTGGACTTCGATCTTACATAATTTTCTCGGGGTGTTTCCTATATACCAGGACCTGATGACACTCCGTAAGACGAATAGTTCATTTTAAATAAACCCTTGTGGGTATTTAGAGTAGTTAGACTTTTTGAAAACTTGTCCAGTTCGATTTGAGCATACGTCTGTGATAAATCTATTTTACTTAAAAAAATTCCATTGCTCAAAGCGGCAAATAAATGTTCAATTTTTGGAATGGAATATGTATCCACATGTAAATTAGAGTTTAATGTTACTCGATAATCGCCACAAATTCTAATTTCCCCTAATATTTTAAGCACTGGGACTATTCGAGTGGCCCATAACCATATTCCACCGGAGTTAATATTTCACTTTTTACTAAATTATTTCTTTCTTCCCCAACTTTATCTTTTAGGGCTAATGGCAGGTTCCGTGCTTAACAAAAAACGGGCTTAGCATTTTCTTTCGATTGCAACTGCGCCTTACCCTTATTAAATTTCCCCTGTCCTTCCGAAAATACTTGCGGAAATTTTTTTTGCAAAATATCAGGTACCTCTTTTTCATTCATTTCCTCGATGTAATTGAAGTTGAAGAGTTTATCTATAGAGATATTTAACTTAGAAATCCATTCCCTACCTAAAATAGGTGGACCCCCGTTTTTGATAACATGCAGTTTTAAATTTAATGACATATTGTTGTAAGCAACCGAAACAAAAATATATCCTAACACATCAATCACAAAGCCTGAGTATGATTTTAAATTCAATTGAGATTTATTTAGTAGTCCAGTAAATAAGGGTATCAACCTTGAGAATAGGTCGGGCCGGTGTCATTTTTTTTTAAATTTGTAGGTATTGATGTGTACATTAACCTCTCAAAATCTCATATATGGCGGAATGACCGCAAGACCCTGAAAATCGCCCTGAAGAGCCCAAAAATCCATCTTCCCAACTATTTTGGTCCATATCTCCCAAAATATGGCACCTAGAGATTTCGGATTTGGACAGAAATGAAGATCAGATCAATGCCTACAAAAATGGTCCCTATCGTTTTCGTCGTCAATTTGGTGGTTTTCGAGATAACGGGCCACAAACGCGCGCCGTATTTTTTACATCTGACCTGGATCTCGGGAGGCGCTCTCAGCTCCTTAATTTCTGAGCGGATGGACAATTTTTCTAATTACTCGGGTAAAAATGCATATTTTTTTATGATTCAAAGTTCATTTGAAAGGAGAAATCTGCATCTATAATATCTTGTCACTGGTTTTTTTTGGGCCCCCAGAATTTTGGGAATTCCCGCCAAAGCAAAATTTTGGTCGATATTTTGACCCCCCCTATGAATCTAGTTGTATTTTGTCTATAAAAAGTATTTTGACCGAATCCTTCCGAATAATGGGACTTTGAAGGGTTTCGAAGACACTCCGGGGGATTACATAAACATTTTCTCGCGCATTCCAATAAACCACGTGTTTTCGTCAGGGCGGTTTTTCCGGATTTTCGGAGTTTTCCGAAATTGTTGAAAATGATCTCTTGTCGGTGTAAAATGGACTGTACCACGCTATGTTCATGTAAGAGAGCAGGACTGAAGTGCTCGATTGTGGTTCATGTCATTCAGGCCCGTGTTCTAATTACAAGGATGAGGATGAAGATGTGATTATATCAACTGATCAAGCAGAGGGAGGGGCAGAAATTGGTGGAGGTGAAGATAGAGAGCTAGAGGAGCAAGAGGAAGAAACAGAAGGCATGGATGGAGAGGGGGTTGATGATGTCAGCCAGCAACATCCATCTGAGATAAATGTGTTGGAATGGTAATGGATAGATGTCTAATTGTTCATGTATGTTCCAATTCTCATATACTTTCAAAAATAAATCTTATTTTTCAAAAACTTTTTTGCCGAATTATTGAAAATGACTTGCCAAAAATTGGCAGACCTCTAGGCTACATTGCCGAAGACCTAAGAGCTCCAAGGATCAGGCCGAGAGTACAAAACAGCGTTCTCAACTCCAAAAATTTTCAGGAAGCAGATAGTTATTGGGGGCACCTTCATTGCCGGGATAATTACGTGAGGAGGGAGAAAACTAGTAGCGCCATCTACGATTGACCCTCGAAGTTCAAAAAATCAAGATACGTGTATATCCAGTCCCCTTGGCTCACACATTGGCTGAGAAAATGCCGTATTTTTATTTTCCAAGCATGATAATTTTCGCGACCCCTTTTTTGCAATAAATATTGGGTTAGCGAAAAAAACCATTGGGACCATTTTTGTAGGTATTGAACTGCTCGTCATTTCTATCAAAACCGCAAATCTCTAAGTGCCATATTTTGGAAGATATCGGCCAAAAACGTTTTGGGCTCCGAGGGCCATTTTCCGGGCCTTGCGGGCATTTCTCCATATATGAGATTTTGAGAGGTGAATGTAGCCATCAATACCTGCAAATTAAAAAAAAATGGCATCGGCCCGACCTATTTTCAAGGTTTGGCCTTGTTCTGGACTACCGTTACTGGACTATAGGGCAGGTTTATCAATGCTCGGTTAAATATTGTAGCCTTCGGCTAAATGTTTATCAACTGCCAGTTTGCATTAGCTGTCAGTCAAACTTTCGGCTATCCTAGTTGCCACTATCAAGTTGATGTTAACCATAGAATATACAGTTAGATACGAGAAAGTGGTGTTCCGTTATTCTAACCATAGATTCTAACTGAGAATGATTTTTTCCTGTTTGCTTACATTTTGCAACAAAGATTATTTCAACTTCAAATTTGATTGTGTTATTATCGTTTAGGGTGAAATCGAGAACCTTATTTGATTCATTCTCAGTTTAGGTTCTGTTTTTATTTTATTTCATTGCTATTGTCAATGTATCTTGAGGAAATTGACGACCTTTTTTTTATGACTGCGCCAGTGTAATAACTCTCCTCGGTTATTCGATAATTATTTAAAGTTAATAAACTTAATATTTCAATATCTAATTTATATTTGGTATATTTATAATACTAGGTAGGTAGGTATGAATAATTTTACTCTGTACTCGGAACTGAATTTATTTCTCAAAATATGTACAAGCTAACTTCAAGGTGACATAAAAACTTGCAGCGATAATAATCAATTAGGTGTACAGGATGTACCAAAACAATTAAATATGTACAGGCCCTTAACCAGTTGAGCACTCAAACATGATATGGTGGTGGTGGCTGTGAATTTTTCCTAGAATTCACTCTTCACTCCTTGATTGGGACACGTTCCAAGGGTTACAAGGATTACCTTTTGTGCTTTTCGGTGTTATTACAAAAACAAAAACAAATAGACGTAGAATGTTGACAGTCGATTTTGGAGGTGGATGATGCTGAGTGTCTAAGTTATACAGAAGTTTCACGCCCGTCAGATAATCGGACTCTTGCATATATTGATGATTTGCATCAATTTGATTGACTTTTCCGGTTCATATTTGGTGGTACGATTGAATAGACGAAGCAAAACAGGTCCAGGAAAAGTTAAGCACGTAGGCAGAGAAACTCCATTGAGTAAGAGCTGTGCATGGAAAAACATTCTTTCGTGGGGAGTCGTATTGATGGCAGTACATAATAGAGAACGTGTGAAATGCAATTATTCTGGCAGTACCACTTCTCACTGACTTAACTCCAGTCCACGAGATCTAATTGACATATTAATGGTTTTCCAAATGATTTCATTAAAGCGCTCTACCTGCCAATTTCCGCATGGATTGTATGGCGTAGATCTACTGGTAGCAATACCATTATTGTTCGAGAACGTTCTCAGCTCTTGAGATGTGAAGCCCGTGCCATTATCAGAGTGTGAATAGGATGGTGTTCCAAAGAGACAATAAAGGGATTTTGAATGTTCAATGATTTCACTTGAAGGAGTGTTAATGCAAGGAAAAGCAGAAGCAAATCTGGAAAGTTCATCTACGATATGGTTTTCCAGTGTCTGCTGAAAGAGGGCCCCTGAAATCCATATTTAACCTTTCAGCGCAGTAGCTCTGATTGAGGTACCTTCAAATTTTGCATAGCGTGGCTTCAGTTTCGAACAAATTTGACAAGATGCTGTCGTCTCCCGGATTTCCTTCAAAGTTACAGGTAAACTTTAAGTTCGTACCCAATGATACATGCGCGTAATATCAAGGTGACACATTATCTGATGTAGTTGAACTAGATTAATTTTACTATGTAACGAGGAACAAACCCAAGAAATCGCGTCAGCGGCTTCATTCAATGACCCCGGACAATAAATAATTCCGTATTTAAATGAAGTTAATTCTGGGCGCCATCTAAATATTTCGTCACTTTTTATCTTGCAATGACATTCACTGGAAATGTCTTCCTAATAGTGAATGTCTCCGATTCTTAGGTTCGTAACGCGGTTTAGACCGGTGTCGGAGAGTAGAAACAAATTGTTACTATAGTAATGTAACATAAAGCTGTCAATGGACACTGTTAACAGTAATAATTAATTTTTTACAATTATTGCGTTTTCGGTTGCGTTTTAACTCCGAATTGTTTTTATTTATGTTGGTATGATAACACTTTTCCCTCCGCTGGCGGGAAAGTGAAAACCGTGGAGGAAAAATGAAACTTCACGGACGCTTACACAGCCGAAAAATGACAAATTCACCTTTTTTTTCACATTGCTCTCTATTGAGGTTACGATTTTATGCGTTTCCTTCAGAGGACATTAATGTACAATTGAAATTATCAGGGATTGTTATATTTCAATTTTATTTCCGAGATTTTTTCTCACTTTGTGTATTGATAAGCAGAATCATTTAAACCTCATAAAATTAACTTATTTTCTTATTGTTGAAATAGTAGTGTACCGTTTCAAATTTTGAATCCAAAGGGATATCCCGGCTCAGTTACGCTTGTTCGTCTACCCGGCAGATTTATAACTTCATTCCCTCCACTCAGCAACCAATATTTTTGTTTGTTTGTCGTTTTCCGGATTCCATTCAGATCCGAAGGGATATCCGAACTTGAATGTGGCTCAGTTACGCTTGTTCGTTCACCCGGCAGATTGCAACCGTTTAGTTCCTTTCTCCGTTAATTGATATTCCTTTGGGCCAGTCGGTATGGGTCACTTTAGACCAAAAAAACAAGTAATTAGCAATACGGCTGATTTTTCTTTATAAGTACCTTGAAGTATGTAGATTAATATAAAAAAAAAGTTCACCAGGCTATCGATTTCTCAAATTAGAAAAAAAATCAAAAAACTTTTTGCAATAAAATAGATCCCCTGCGTTTTTTTCGTCTGATCAATGGTTTGTTCGTGAAAAATTAGGTAAACTAAGTATGTGCTCCGCATCCGCGCGACTCTGCTGCATGGCAGAAAAAAATATAAATATTCAATTAGAATTTTTTTTCAATCTTTGGTGAGAGTTAAGGTTGTAAATGATAAATAGAAGGTGATAAGTTAATTTTTACATATTTTTATTGGAAAAAGGTATAAAAAAATTATATCTTAAAACTATATATTAATAATCTTTTATACATTTTCACTATATACATTATGTTCGTTGAATATTAATCTTCATATTACAGGAGTCTCGAATTTTATTCTGGAAAAATAAAGAAGATTCCCACCCGAATCTATGAAAATTGCTATTTTCGCATATAATACAAAAAATCATTGAATCCAAAAATGTATGTGAATTAATTAATTTTGTAATTATAAAGGGTGATTTATTACTAATTGGAAATAATTTAATAGTAATATTGAACAAACGTTTCTGGCTACTACCAGAGGCGTTCGACAGGGGCAAACGGCAGGTTAATCAGTCCCAAATTCTACGCCACTGGCAAAATATAAATTTTAGCACAATTTTTAGATTCTACAATTATTTTTACGTAAATAAAGTGCTCCTTTTTCATAACGATAAAGTCAATATTTATCGAGATACTTTAAGTTAAACACAAAGCTGCCCAATTTTGATGTGTAATAACTATGTCTATGTTTTGGACCAATGAATTGCATTGATTACGCAAATTAATTTTTAACCCGTGTCACCAATGAAGAAAACAACTATCAAATAAGCGAATTAATTGAAAACAAATTGTGGTTCTGAAAATTATAATCTTAATAAAAGTACCTACAATTTTAATAACATATCGGAAATATCAGACACGGAAAGTACCCAAAAACCTTTCAATAAGCTTATTCATTCTTGGGCTGAATGATCTTCTTATCCTGGAAAAAATGTTAAGTTTATTGGCAATAAAATTAGCTGAATTAACAGTTTGCTGCCATAGTTCCTGACGAGTGTTTATATCTAGTGAATATACTAATGATTTCACATGGCCTCAAAAATGAAAATCTAGGGGGTTACCTTCGGGAGTTCTAGGCGGACAAGGAAATTCACTACCTCTGCCAATCCAACGATGGGGAAATTGGTTATCGAGATGATTTCTCACTATTATCTGATTATTGAGGTCTTGCTCCATCCTGCATGAACCACATGTATCTTCTTCGATTAAGTGACAATTCCTCAAGATGATCGAATAGAGTTGTTTGTAGAAATTGTAAATATAAGTTACCATTTAAATTTGCTGGTAACTCATATGAACCCAACAAACTATCTCCAAAGATACCGCACCATACATTTATCTTAAATTCGTACTGAAAATGTGATTCTCGGAATATAATAATAATATGGGGATTTTCAATATCCCAATTGTGACTGTTTCTCCAGTTAAAAACACGTCTATGAGTGAATGTGGTCTCATAAGTAAAAAGAATTTTGTCTACAAAATTTCGATCTTCATTTTTTTTATTTATCATCCACTGAGCAAAGTTCATCCTTAAATTATAATCTCTAAGCAATGAATTTTGTACCGGTAAAAGGTCGTGAATTTTGTTTTTTTTTTAAATTCGTAAAATTGAAGATTGACTCACTACAGCCATTGCTGCTAAACGCCGAGTACTTAGTTCCGGATTATTAGCAACTCGTACTAAAATAGCGTCCTCCTGATCCACAGTTATTATTTTCGGTCGTCCCATACCACTATTACGCCTAAATTGTCCAGTTTCTCCTAATCGACGAAAAATATTGCTGAAAGTGTGCCGATTGGGTTGAACTCTGTTTGGATACATTTGTTGATATCTGCGAGCAGCAGCAGAACTGGAATAATTTTCTTGTACATAAACACAAAGCATGTCTCGCATTTCAAAATTAGTGAAATTGTTGTGTCGAGACATTCTCACTTAACCGACATTAAATTTCACAGCAATCACAATTCCAAGTGACATTAGCAACAACTAATAGCTATGACAGCACCCCACTAGATCGAAGCAATCAATTCAGAGCAGAGCCAACTGATATTGAAGAATTATCTATCAAATGCCACTTATCTGATTGTGATTGAAAATAGAGATCAGTTTATTTGTTGGAAAATATTTTCAAATCATTTTAATATTATTTCAAGTTTTTTGTCAATAATTTTAATATCTTTATCTACGGATTGAAGTTTCATTTACGTATTGAATGCAATTCACTAATCCAAAACATCGACATAGTTATTACACATTAAAATTGGGCAGCTTCATGTTCAACTTGAAATATCTCGAGAAATATTGACTTTATCGTTATGAAAAAAAAAACTTCATTTACGTAAAAAGTATTGTGGGATCGAAAAATTGTGCTGAAATTTCTATTTCGCCAGTGGCGTGAAATTTGGGAACGATCAACCTGTTGCTTGCCCCTGTCGAACGCCTCTGGTAGTAGCCAGAAACGTTTGTTTGATATAATTTAGTAGGGGGTACAGTGTCCACCAAACAAATTCAGCTTCTTAACAAAGCCGATTATTTTATTTGGTGAATGATATTTCAGGTCCAGGGCGAGAGAGAGAGACTCTGCCAAACATCAGATACCTGATTCGAGCCGCGGCGGGGCAGGCACAAATTATATGCTCTGCTGTTCCATCATCTTCCAAACAAAAACGGCAAGTCGGATCTTCCGACAGTCCAAGTTTTAGCATATGATGATTCAGATGACAGTGGCCTGTAAAAAGGCCTGTTAGACAACGTAGACAATTTTTTTTCTGCCTCAAATCACACTAGTGTTGCCGATAGACAGACGAAAGAAGGCTGTCTCTCGTCTGGTTGTCGTTAAAGAATTACTCAATTTGACGAGAGCTTTTCATCTATTTAACTGAATGGTGTTCAGTTTTCCAAGATAATTCATCTCCATTTACCCACAACAGTAGATCAAGATTGGTATTTTCTTAAATTCTACAAAAACGCTTTTTTCTGGAAAAAAAGTAGCAGCCATAAAAACCGTGTATCTCTTTTGATAATACCGTGATAACGGGTTCGATTATAAGGATTTGTCCAGTGTTCTGTTTTGTTTTATCTAAATGCTACCGAAATGAACAATTAATCTTTCCGGGTGTAGGTATCTGCGAGGTTGGTTTTGGTTCTTTAGATTTTCATTTGTCACTTAAGTTGTGATCGGTTTACTATCCTTTACCTTGTGATAAGGAAGATTCATTGGCTGAAAGCAGTAGAAACAGAAGGCGGCTTCAACTTTCACGCTCACAGAAAATACCAAAAAGCAGAGGTTGAAAAATCGGAAATTCTTTTTTCTTAGGCTATTAAGAAAATATGTTGGTTTTGAACATAAGGTATGGCCAGGATTGTGTCTTATTTATTCAGACTGTATATTACAAAGTGATTGGAATTGATGAATAAATTTGTCCAACTTTTAAGAAAATCTTCGTTTTCATTCCTTTGGATTCCCAATTTTCAGTTAACGTTCTTAATTATAGTGGAACCTCCAATTGTGTTTTATGACACATCCAACTGTATTTGATAGCACGATAATCGTAACCAATTTGAATTTAATATGCACCAATAATTCTTGGACAATAGCTGCGACTCGCAAGAGTCCATTGTGGCTCACACGTAATCAGATTTCACCAAACAAATTCAGCTTCTCAACAAAACCGATTAGTTTATTTGGTGATTGATATTTCAGGTCCGAGGGCGAGAGAGATCCTGCCAAACATCAGATACCTGATTCGAGTCGCGGCGGGACAGGCACAAATAATATGCTCTTCTGTTTCATCATCTTCCAAACAAAAACGGCAAGTCGGATCTTCCGACAGTCCAAGTTTTAGCATCTGATGATTCAGATGACAGTGGCCTGTAAAAAGGCCTGTTAGACAACGTGGGTCATGCCTGCTATGGTCTAACATTTGTTTGGAGACATACTTCGAAGGATGTATAAAAGCCTTTGAATGAACCAATCCTGGTAAATTATGCCAGAAGTCTAAA
>CAJUYG010001565.1:0-17549 GCA_910591675.1 Galerucella calmariensis | reverse complement strand
GAGATTGACGGAAGAATGTGACATGCACCTTGGCGAATAATTGTCCATTGTATCGCCTGCTCTCGACTACTTCTCGACAATCATTTTGCAGACTCGACTATAATAGACAGTTTTTCGTCTTTGGTACATACAAAAATATTGTGTATTATGTTAATTTCGCACTATCGTTATTGGTTGTTATTCCTTATCATTGCAGTGTTTCAAAATCGGTATATTATATCTCACTATTTGAACTTCAATTAATTTCTCAGAATATTCAGTCAAGCGTATTCGATATTGTATTGGAACAAAGGATATTATTCATTGATCTGTGTTTTAGGTCGTGAAGGGGATACGATATATAGTTGTACAAAATACTTATATGAAATAAGGAAAAAAAATCATTTCGTTGTTCGGAGAATTCAAGTATTTATTATATTTTTGGAAGTAACCAGTCACGCTTCTTAACGTACTTTTATGACAGTCTAGTAAAATGCTGTCCAGTGTGAAAAGAGAATAAGAAAAATAATCAGATTATACAGTTTCCAGGATAGTGAACAAAAGTTCGAATAGTTTTGTGATGTTATAGAAATAATTATGGAAAACTCTAGAAACTTACCGGTATCATCGTTGTCAAGCTTAGTTACCGGAAAGACAGACAATTCTAATTGTCGATTGAAAATTGGGAACAGACTGAGAAATCTAATGAATAGCATTATTCATTCAAACACTTGCGTCTAACATCGAGTGAAAGGCAGCACTAGAAACATATACCGGCCTTGAGAAAAAACTATTATTATGCCCCTTTGAGAAGGAAATAATTGTTTGCCATTCTGCAACCAAGCAATAAGGAGCAGCAAAAAAAATTGAAATGGACAAACCAAGTTTTAACTCTATGTTCTTCAAAAAAGGAGGTCTCTAAAATGTGGGAGAGTTAGAGTGGATGTTATGAAATAAATTTTTTCATCACAGGAGACGTGAAAAAAGGCCATTAGAGATATTATTTTGGTTGACAGGACCATGAAAAAAGTGTTATAAATATATTAGCCATAATTTCCTGATGGAATAAAATGTTAAACATAATAATATAGATACATACTTATCGATATTTTCGCCCGAAAAAAGTTCTGTTCATATTTATTATAATAATTGTCCTGGACTGCCACTTTGTAACAAAGCGATGAAGATTTCATTATCTTCGCTATTTCGTACTCTGTAACTGAGTTTGGTCATTTTCGAGCCTTACTGAACATGACCGAAGATGCGATAGCGAAGCGAATGAAAGGACGACTTCAAGGATCTTTCTATTTCAGAGACTCATCGTTTTGTCTTATTCTACTTAATCCGTGAGATTTTCCTAATATGGCCCTGTATGTATGAGACACCTGTTTCTTGGAAATGATTGAAAAAAGTTCTCATGATTGAATTATTTCATGCTTTTACCGTGTAACGTATGAATTGATATTAAACTGTCAAAAAGTTCACTTCTAAATGGGAAAACTCAACATACTATCTCTGGTCTAAATTCCTGGCCATTATGGTTTAACTGACAACGGAAAGGCAGAAGGCAAGGAAAGGTGCCGCATGTGATTATACAGAGTAAGTTGTAAGTATGGAACGCCTAATTAACACAGAAACGGATCACACGAATTTTATGGCCGTTTATGAAACTTTGTTATTGCAAATGAATCACCCTATATATTTTTTTGCCCTTCAAAATCCTCAAGAAACCCTGAATATTTTACAAGCAATGTTCTCTCTACCTGAAAGCCATAATTTCGGAGTTGTAGCTACATTTGAATGATCAATAACAATTTATATCCCAATAGAAGTATCATAACAAGATCTACTGTCAGTGAATTATTAAAAAGCTTAACGAAACTGCTGCTACGGCAAGACAAATCTTCAAATACATATTATTTATAGATAAGTCTACATTTGAGTAGTGGAAAAATAATAATAAGGAGTCTCACAGCATATAGAGTAGAAGCTATCACAGCAGATGCTTAAAATGTCCCAATACTCCAACAGGTCATGCGATTTTTCAAACTTTGTAATATATTCTGCAAATCTCTGATTGCTCAATTCTTCTTATCTGTGTGGTGATCTTATAACTTCTGGATATGACAGGTTTTGTTTTATGAACAATATTTTTCGCGTGACCCCACAGAAAATAGTCTGAAAGATTTCTGTCGAGTGATCGCATGGGCCATTCGATGAAACTATGCCAAAAATCTATCATCTGGGAGACACCTGATTTTGGTATTGTCTCTCTACACGGTCATAGTGAGATGGAGTATCATCTTTTTGTAGTCAACTCAGTTATAATAGTGTTTTCTCATGAATCTTAATTCGCTGGACCATTCAGGTGTCCATCAATCAAAAAGGGACCAATTATTTTATAGCCAATCATTCCAATCCATACATTCAGTTCTTTTGGATATTGCGAATGGATTCACGCATTCAACTAGAATTGTAACGTGACTAGTATTTACAATATGCCGATTTACGTTCCCAGTAATACAAAAACTAGCCATATAGCGAAATATAACATTACTCGGGAAATATGAATCATTTCGATTGTAACATTTTCCCATTAGTATGTCTGCAAACCGTTCACGTCCATCGAAATCATCATGTGACAACTCTTGAACTAACTCCATTCTGTATGGATAGAATTTATTCTCACCTAAAATTCTCATGCCGGATGTTTGAGGAATATCAAGTTTCCTGGATAATTTATCAAGTGATGTGTATTGTCTCATAACAGGACACAAACATCCGAATATTTATTTTAAGTTAATGCAGTTTCTCCGCACCCCGATTTAAATGAATTTTCCACTCAACCAGTTTCGTTAAACTCTTCCACTAATTTTTACAGTAGATCTTGTCATGGGACTTTACTCAGGATATGATATTACACATTGACTTTTACGCATATCAAAATATCGTTACAATCCCAATTCGTTCTATTTCATAAATACGATCATTCTGACTTGATAAACACAACGGAGTTGTTATTGTAGCTAGCCATCTAAAATGAAATAACTCAACCTTGGCGAAGATAATGTGAGCTTAAAAATGATGTAATTTAGTTATGGGGAACATTTCATGAGGAATATTCAGTATTTTCTGCGGACTTTGGAAGTAAAAAAATATACAGGGGATCTATTCGAAAAAGCAAAGTTCACAAATATTCAAAAAAGGAGAACTTCAAAATAATGTAAATACCACCATAATATCTATGAAAATCGTGCGATCAGTATCCGAAATAATTGATACACTCCAAACTTGAAACTTACTCCGTATAGGCATCAAGTTTTGCCAAACAAATACTAAATCTGTACAGCAGGAGTAGTCAAAGTCGCGACCGCCGTCAAATGATCACCCAGATCAAGTACAAAAAAATGTTTTATCAATTTTAGAATAGAAGAAGAATAAACCATTGGTCTGGTAGTCTTTCACATATGTTACTTTTTTTTCATAAAATCGTTCTACATATTTTTTCAATTAATGATGGCCTTTTGACTGAATAATTACAAAAATTATTCCAGCCTGGCATATTTGTTCTTGACGCAACTGTATGTAGGACCACCCAACAATATTATTATTACAACAAATTTTCTGTACAAGGTATTAGAAAAAATTGAATGTAAAAATTTTTATGTTTCATCAAATTCTTTTAACTTGTGGATACTCATCACACCAGGGTGCCTATTTTCAAAGATGCATGAATAAATACGTTGGTGAAACGATTCACCTTGTGAAATTCGCTCGCAAACCAAATTGGTCATTCTTGAGGAAGAGTCTGAATTTTTGGTAAGCGGATTTCACATAATGTGAAGGAAATAAAGACGTGTCGGCGATAAATATAATTCCGGCAAATCATAAAAGATCGATTTATGTTGGCACTGCGGAGCTGTCTTCATTCCTTTACAGTTTTCATTTGAAAATATAAATGATAAGTTTCACAACTTCATTAAAGCTTTTGCTAACACTGGCCTGGCCTACTCCTGCACATTGAATATTGCCACCAATACTAGTTTTGGTAACTTCCATTGACAAGAAAGTTTAAAGAAATGAATAGGTACTTAATGAAAGAGTATTTATAATTGTCCACAAAAAGGTATGCTAGTATCAAATTTTCGACGGAACAGCTGATACATGATCAAGCATTTGAATTCTCCTACCAGTTGTTTTGTTAATCTGAAGGGTTTGCAACCTAAACAGCACCAAGCTACACAGATCTGGTGAAAAAGGAGCTTAATATGCTATAGCGCATACAAAACCCAAACTCCACGTGTTGAAATACAAATTAACAGTGATCTGTTTTATTCCATTCGTTTTGTTCCTTAAATATAGAAAAAAATGTAAATTAGCAAATAAGCAATAAATATAGATAAGCTGTGGGCACTAGAAAATAACCTAGGGAAAATACAATGATTAACTCACCAACTAGACAATAGAAAATTGTTCACCATCTTCAAGGTGGCAAGTGGCAGTTAGAGGAAAGATAGAGTTCCACTCGAAAATTGGGATTCCGAACATCGACAGACAAAAATGGAAAGGGAATTTGATAAATGATAATTGATGTTTTATTTTGGAGTGGCTAATGCGACAAGAGAACGGCATGTTTAGAAATTTAGTAGAAATTTGGGTGGAAGTAACTAGTGAGCAACAAAAATTCACTGGATAAAATAGTTTTAAGACGACAAAGTAACAGCTGAACAGCATGTTACAGGTTATACTATCACCTTTGACATTTTATGAATATTTTTCCAACGGTTCATCAAACTATAACTGATATTTCCCTCATAATTTGTGGTTCTTATTTTCAATATATACTTCAACAAATTAGAAAATGTAATTATAAAAGATTCTGAAACCAGAATTGATTTATGTTGGACGCCAATGGAACGAGTAATGATTTATGCTGGAAGCCAATGAGACAAATAATGTGATTGAATGTCGTTGAAAAAAAAATGATTGTGAATATACCGCAGGTTCTTGCCTAACTAACCGATTGAATTTGGTAGTAAACTAAGCCAGTTCGCAGGGCTATGTTACCTTATTGATCTTAAGAAAAAAAATTATAATTTTAGCAGAACTAGAAAAAAAGACAATTTTAGGGTGCCACTAATTTTCTCTCCTGAAAAAAAATTAGAAACAAAATCAAATTTAAAGGTCAGCTAAATTTTAATCTGTTAATTCACAAAAAAAATAACAAAAGAACTTAACGTTTCTGTGTAGTAAATAAAACTATATGAGTGGAAGAAAGGGTTAGTGAACAATAAAAAATACTTAGCACACTGAAACTTATTTTTCGTAAAGATGAAGTCCAGATGAAGTTGTAACGTTAATTATTGTAACGGGAATCTCTTGGGGCATTTGTCCTCAAAAGGACTGCTTTACTCCCAGGAACTAATGGTTGGTTCTTGAGGGACTGTAGTATTCCAGGAGACTGTTTTACTCAGGAAACTGTATGCAGGAAACTGTAAGCAGGAAACTGTAACCATAAACTGTATTACTCAGGAAACTTCATGTGTCCAAAAAACTTGTCTCTACGGAACTAGGAATATTTGTCTCCTAGAAACTTCTGGGGACTATTTGTCTGCCAGGAACTTCTTTGGACTGTTGTAGCCCTCTACCAGGAACTGTTTTAGGTACCTACTCCATGAACTGTTTTAGGTACTCCAAAAACTGTTCTAGGTAATACAAGTACTGTTTTAGGTACATCAAGAACTGTTTTAGGTACTTCAAGAACTGTTTCAGGTACTCCAAGAACTGTGCTATGAAAATTATACCGGTATAAAAAAAATGTGACAGAAAAATTGAAACTCATAAGGATATCTGTCTAGCTCAATAAATACAATTTGATAATTCAACTTGAGGATTCACCCTGATCAAATATCTGATTTATAAAGAAAAAAAATTATGAAACAGTTGAACATGAGAAAAGATATCTATAGGGTTAATTTGGCTCATACGGAATTCAAAGGTAGACCCATGTGGCTTCCAAAATGGGTAACCATTTTGTTAAAAAAGTACTTATTAAAAAATACTAGCTTTACACTATGAGTTTTGAAATATATACAGGGTGTCCCACGACGATTAAGACAAGTAATATATCAGAATTGGGCAGTAGTAGATAATTATAATTTTGGGGGTGTGAATTAGAGCAAATGTTGCATCTTTTCTTGCTATTGTGTTACCAATGAGGTATTTGTTTTTGGTCACGCGAAAATTACAGAGCATTCAATTATGAATTTTTTAACTTACAATCCTTCAAGTACCTATAGCTCTTGAATTAATCACTTTAAACCCCAAGTGTGCTAGTTAGTTGGAATTTTTTTATCGGGAGGAACACAGAAAGGCACAAATATACAGTTTGTCCCATTAATAATTTTGAATGCGACGTCACGTGACCAAAAACGAATACCTCATTGGGTAACACAATAACAAGAAAAGATACAACATTTGCTCTAATTTACACCCCCAAAAACCATGATTATCTACTACTGCCGAATTCTGATATATTACTTGTCTTAATCGTCGTGGGACACCCTGTATATAGGTAACAATAACATGTAAAAAAACATACCAATAATCCATATTCTTATGAGATAATAGCATCTTTTGTTTTAAAACTGGTGACAAAAATTTATAATCAAAGGATTACTGCACAGTTCCAAACTTGCTTTGTCGACAGACGATGAGAGAAGACCTGCCGGTACCTTCTCCGATCTTATTTACAGACAATCCAAAATTTCAAATTTCGCAGTTAAATACATTGAGAATATTTATTTGTGGTCCATTAGTTTATTTCACCAGAAATCACAAAAGTGAAAATATTCATTAATTTTTTAAAAGCAATATTTTTAGGAAATACAAGGTGTTCCATAGTTAAACCACCATAGGTTAACTGCAAGTAGAAGACACTTTGGTGGTTCCAAATAGCCTTGGTTAATTGGTCCAGCATAATTATTAACAGAGATACAGGGTGTTTTATCCATTTAGTCCAATCTTTTTGAAGGCTATAACTTTAGAACCACCCTATATATTTCTTCCATTTTTGGTAATGATCTATTGCATTGACAACACAATAAGATACAGTAATGAGAAATAATTATAATCCAGGTCTGGTTTGAGAAAACATTGGAAAATTCGATAATCTCCAATCTTTGAAATCCAATAGATTATTCGAAGAAAACAGAAAAAATCGAGCGACACCAAAATATTTTTCGGAGTGCAAATCCCGTTTTACTGCTTAGTTACACGGAATTTCAAATTATTTATAATAATTGTTCGAAAAGTCCATCATTTTGTTCTATGCATTTACGAGCTTTTTTTAAGATGTTTTGTGTTGCTCGTCTTATCATTAATGGATTTGCCCTGATTTCCTCGCAAGCATCATCAATTCTTTGAATAAGATCTTCTAAGCTGTAGAGTATACTTTGGCTTTCAGATATCCCAAAATATGATCTTACAATCCGGCGACCTGCAAGGCCAATTATTGGGCCCGCCCCTGCCTATTCACATGTTTCTAAAATTCTCGTCAAGAAAATTTCGCACAATTACCCTAACGTGAGGCGATGCACCATCGTGCTGGTAATACATTCCTCTAATTTCCTCATTTTCTAATAGCACTGGTGACATATTTTGCTATGTTTTCCGTACTTCAACAGTCTACGCCTATTTGCCAATTTTTCAGTTCCTTAGAATATTAGACCTACTTCATAATAATTGTTAATGATTTTGACTTGAATATTTTAGTAAGTGTGCACTCCGAAGAACATTTCCGTGTAACTCAATGTTTCCTGTTCTATTGATTTATAAAAATCTTTATACAATATTTTTTTCCTCAACCCGAACCTGGATCATAAGTGTTTCTGTTACATGATGAGATTTTGATGCTTATGTAACTTACACTTACCAAAAATTAAAGAAATCTATAGGGTGGTTCTGAAGTTATTACGTACGAAAATGTAAATGATACATTTAAATGACTTTGACATTAAAAGTTAATCGTAAAACGGGATATGCACTTCGAAAAATATTTTGGTGCCTCTATATTTTTTCTGTTCTCTTCGAGTAATCTATTGGATTTTGTAAATTCTTATATACAGGGTGTTGTTTTGGAGATTATCGAATTTTGCATATTTTTCTCAAACCAGACCTGGATTATATTAATTTTTATTACATTATCTTATTATGTTATCAATGCAATATATCCTTACCAAAAATGAAATAGATATATGGGGTGGTTGTAAAGTTATGGCCTTCAAAAGGATTGGACTGAATGGATAAAACACCCTGTATCTCTGTTAATAATTATGTTAGACCAATTAACCAAGGCTATTTGGAGCCCCTAAAGTGTCCTCTACTGGCATTTAACCTATGGTGGTTTAACTATGAAACACCCTGTATATATGGACTATTGCACCAAATATCAAAATTCTAAGGAAATTCAATGATAAAAATGAAAGTTGGAAGGCTGAACGCAAAGTTCACGTTTCAATTCATAGACATATGGGTATATAATTATAATTATAATCAACGCTATAAATATCATGTGAGATAATTCGTTTCCAAAAAATGTGAAACAGTTCGTGTGTGAAAGTTCAAAAATACAAACTTGGTGAAACTCATGAAAATTCAAGAATTGGTGTCCAGTAGTGTGCACTATGAGAAATTAACATACCTTGCCGCGTGCCTCGTACGAAGAAATAATACATTTGAAAAAATCTCGATTGAGGGCTGTCCTTTCTTGTAATGTTTCACAAAAATCCAGTCTAACAGGTAATTCGTCTGACAAGAGCTCTTTGACGTGTTTGTAGCTGCTGTTCTTTAGTTATCCTCCGAATACTTGAAGAAGACGAATCTGTTTGTCTCGCTATATTCCTTGGGATAACTGTTGGATCTTGATCAGCTAAATTTAAGTTTATATTTTATTAATCAATGGTTCTTGTTGTTATTGGCCTACCAGAATTGATTTTTTTTGGGCTCATATTCTCAGCTCCTTGACGATATCGTTCGATGGCTCTAAGTGTATTTTCACATGGTAAGTTTCTTCAAGAAATATGTTCTGCATAACAGCTGCACCAGAGTTTCCTTAACACTCGCCTAATGTTAATAACAAGTCAATGTATTCTACATGTGAGTACATTTTGATTAACAATATCCAATAATTTGACTGATAACAGGGTTTCAAAAATTTATTTATTGTTGACTTATCGTCAACTTATATCAAGCCCTCGGAATCCCCATTTTTTAACATGTATCCGAGGTCTCATCTAGGTACGCTACAAAAATTTCCAATAGTTCACACAATGCATACTAAATAACAATTGAAATGATAATAATTGATAACCTTTTCATATATATATATATATATTATATATATATATATATATATATATATATATATATACCAACATAGGTTATCACTCCATAATTTTGAAATCAAAATATTATGAAGACGGCACACTACATCAGTTCATCAGTTTTGCCAAAAGTATCTTTTTGGCGTGGTATCGAATGATTTTCAAGTTCACTTGAAATTTAGATAAAAAATATTCACTATTACTTGGTACTAACCGTGTAACTAGCGCCCTCTATGAGAGTTAGATATAAAAACTGATCCATAGAATGTACCAGCATTCAAAACACTTTCGTATAAAATGTCATTGCAATGCTGGCAGTAGTTTCAGTATAATCGTTAGACATTTTTTTTCAGCGTGCTTCATGTTGAATAGGTACGTATGGTGTTACAAAAATGTCTTACAAAGCATAACCCAATTATTTTCCAGGTTACCATCTATCCTAGAGACGAGGTCACCTTTTTTCAAACACACGGTATATTTCCAAGCATTTGAACGTTTTATTAGGTCTTTACAGTATTTGTACGTTTGTAACTTTTGTAAGGAATAAATTCTACCAGTGTACCCCGGAGTAGCATTCCATTCATCAGTATTCATCTTCTTCAACAACAAGCTGCTCCAAAGTGGTGAAGTACGTGAAGCCACCTTACAGTTACCGACGACATGTAAATCTTATTGCAATGAACTTTTATTGCCACCGAGTTTCAACTTCTCATTGACTTTAAACTTGCGATAGAACTTTCAGTTGCTTCTGAAGCTGGGAACACTGGAGTTAAACTGCACATTGTATTCACTTTAAAGGATTAAGAAGCCATCAAAGCGTATAATTTTGTTGTTTAAGACAAAATGATTATAAAACTTCTACACATGGATAATCCTGTTGAATATTGTTAGTGTGACAAATCAAATCGAAAGTACAATAGGAAGAAAATAAGAACTCTGAATTTTTTATCTACCAATTATTGGCATATTTTCCTCAGCCAGAATTATGGAGATCAGCTTCAACCAAGTCATACGATATCTAAGAAAGTTATTTCTTCTTAAGTATAGCTACTTTCGAGCAAGTAGGGCAGTGATAACACTTATTGCTCACACTCGGTTACAATTTCTTATGACTTATTGTGAAATATTCTATTAAAAGGAATATACTACTACTGATGATTGGGGAAGATTTATACTATCGTGCCTCGAATACGACACATATACACTGTGTCCGTAAATATATGAAAACATCAATTTCAATGACAACAAAAAATATTTGGGGCCTGCAATTAATCCACTCGATGCCTTCTCGATTCCATGAATTCTAATAGTTTCAGTATGTTCATTGGTGAACGTATTTCTGATCGACCTGCGAAAGAGTGGGAAGCGTGGATAAGTACAAATAAACGGGATAATTTTTTTCATCCACCTTTTCAAAAGGGCATGATAAGTGGAAAATAATAATTTTCAATTTTTCCTTTTCGTATGGAAGTTTTCCGGATTTGATCAAAACTGGAAAAATAATTCTAATATTCAAGAAAGGTCATTCTAAGCAGGTGAGAAATAACCGTCCTATAACTATTTCTTCTATATTCTCAAAATTTTTTTGAGTATAGCTATTTGAAACCCCACGGCTAAATAATACGATTGTGCGAAACCAACACGCTTTTCAAACTGCAAAATCAACTAACTCCGCAATACATTCTTTTTATCCAGAGCTTACAAATATGGTAGATTCGAGTGCGTGTCCTGTTCGGATATTTTGTGATCTTAGCAGGGCATTTGACTGTGTCGATCATAAAATCTTAACTATGAAATTATATAACATGGGAATCCAAAATCACTCACTAAATTGGATCACATCTTACTTGAATGCACGTCAACAATTCGTGAGCTTACCAAAAATAACAAAAAACAGTATTGAAACCTGTACATCAAATTATCTATCCTCAACAGTTGGTGTGCCCCAAGGATCAATTATGGGTCCAATCCTGTTTTTAATTCATGTAAATGACATTGTGCCAGTTAACTTATCAACTTCATTCAAACCCTGAAGAGGACTAACTCTCCTATAACAGGGTAGAATCAAATTTTGCTTAGCTTGCTATCCGATGATGGATAATTTAAATTTCAAATCAACTAAAATCAAAAAAAAAAAAAAACTTATCAACTCACTTTACAATGATAATGACACCTCGTTGTTGGTTTCTGATAAATGTCAATTAGTAGTTGAAAATAATTGTAATGGTCTCTTGATGGGTCTTTATAATTGGTTTTGCATAAATTCACTCTTAATGCAGAAAAAACTCGAGCAATACAATTTCATCATAGACAAAAACAACTGCAGCTAGTTGATCTTAAAATTAATAATGAATCGATAAAGTGTGTCTCTCATGTCAAATTTTTAGGCTTGCTGATCGACGAATGTCTTAGGTGCAGTAAACAGTGCGAGGCAATTGTTTCAAGGTTAAATTCCACTTACTTATTTAGCAATCTAAGATCCGTTCTTACACAAAAACAAATGATTATGCTGTATTACGCACAAGTGGAATCCCGTCTGAGGTATGGCATATTTTTCTGGGGATTATCTACCAATTATAAAAACGTCTTTGTGTCACAAAAAAGGATAATTCGTTGTATTGCTGGTGTCTCTCGCCTAACTAGTTGCAAAGAACATTTTAAAAAATTGAAAATATTAACGTTGCTCTGTTTGTTTATTTTAGATTTTGTGTTTTTATATAACAACATACGTGATTTTAAAACTTACTACCAGATGCATAATATACAAGACGCTGCGATAATCTGTCTTTGACTTTTTTCTGAAATTAATATTACTTTTAAATGCCCTCCTTTAATTGGACGACGACTTTTTAATAAATTACCAGTACATATTAAATCAAGTAAAACAATGAAATCATTCAAAGTTTTACTAAAGATGTTTCTAGTAGACGAGTATGTGCTTCTATTCAGTCGATGAGTTTATAAATTTGTGAAAACTTTGTGTATGATTATCCCATATTTTTACCATGCTATTTTCACTCTAGGTACTTTCAGGATGTACTAGTTAGTTAGTTAGGTTAGATGTCAAGAAAACTTTCGACGAATTTTATACAAACTTTGTTTGTCATTCAAAAAATGAGGAAAATTATTTTTATTCCATTTAATTATAATGAACATGGAGTGCATGCGACAGCTCTTTGAAAATGTAGCAAATAAATAGGCAGTCTTGAGGACTGCTGACATAAATGGGAACAGAAAGGAATGAATCTCTTTCCACATTTTCTCTCACTTCCATTACAAATGGAACTTCCATGGTAAATGGAAATTTTCACACATTTTCATTCGCCTATAATGGGAGGAAATTTGTTAACCCCCTTAAAATTTTTTATCGTACGACGTATGAGTTGAGTTAATTATTTAGATAGGATTGGTTGAGTTAATAGTCGCGAGCTAAAAACAAATGATAGTATTTTGACAGTAGGTAGTCAAAATGGAAGTCGAGAACGTATTTCAACTAAATTCTCTCATTAGTTTAAATGATGAGGAGTTGTTGAATCGACTCCAGATTGTACATTTGTTACCGCGGGATGTAAGATGCCCTGTTGTACGGTGTCGAAGACTATGTTCGTTGCAAAAACGGAGGACTATATAAGTTGGGTTAACAATGTTCTCCTTATTCTCTTGCTTCGTATTTAATGATATTCTAGTTACACTTTGATCTGTGTCAGTTGGTCGGAAAGCGGTATGTGTTGAATTATGATAAACATTTTTTGCATAGGTAGAAATCCCATGAAGTCAGTCAATTTGAGGTGGAAAGATGAAGAAAGGGGAAGGGACATACATGTTTATTCCCTTCCCATTCTCGAAAAAGTGTCTAATAATTTGTATTCCATATCGCTTCGCTCGCGATATCAATCAATCAGTCTAGATCTCTGAATTAGAATATTCATTAATAAGCATACTGACCTTCCTTCCCCTTTTTGGAAAACACCATAATATGAAATAAAAATCATTTGATATTCATGTCTATCTATATACATACTTGTTTATTCTCTTCCCCTTCTCGAAAGTATCTAATAATTTGTATTCCACATGAATGCGCAATCTGATAATTAATTTCAGGTTCGTTGTCTGAAGTTGAACACGTGTTTTTAATATTTTCCTGTTCATCGGAAATTTATTCAGTAACATCATCAATATTTCGAAACTTCTGATTTCCGTAATTTCACCCAAGGAACTATTTCGTTGAGTGCCTTGTGAATCATCTGAGAGAATTTTCACAGATTCTATAAAAACCACATCTCGTGCTTCGATTATTTTGCGGGGATTCTGCTAATCTGATAGTCTGTAACCTTTCGATGCTTCACAATAACCCATCATCAAATATTGACGTGATTTTTCATCAAATTCGTGTCTTTTTTGCTTTGGTATATGTACTTAAGCCTTACTACTTACTACCAAATATTTTCAAGTGCGACAGCTCTACTTTTTCGTTTGTCCAAACTTCTTCGGCTACTGCTTCCTTCACAGCACCGGTAGGTGATTTATTCTTCAAATTGACGGCGGTGTTCATGGCTTCAGCCCAATATCGTTTTCCCAAATTCGCATCAAACAACAGACATCTAGCTTTTTCTACAAGAGTTCTATTAGTCCGTTCCACTACTCCGTTTTGTTGTGGAGTGTACGGAATGATTGTCTGATGAATTATGCCGTGAATTTTAGGAAAATTTTCGAAATCGTTATCGACGTACTCTGAACCATTATCACTTCTGAGACGTTTTATCTTGTCTCCTGTCTGGTTCTCTACCAAAGCTTTAAAATCTCGAAACTTACATAAAACTTCACTTTTTGTTTTCAGCATATAGCCGAAAGTTTTCCTGCTAAAATCATCAACAAAAATAAGGCAATATTTTGCTCCACCCCATGAATTCTCTTCCATCGGCCCTGCAATGTCGCTATGGATAAGTTCTAATAACTTATTTGCTCTTCTCGAACTTTTACTGGGAAATTTTTGAACAGTCCACTTCCCTCCAATACATTGAATACAAGGTTCATTATTTTTTTGGCCAAAGTGTAAACCTGTTACTAAACTTTCCAGAAATCGCTTACTTCTTCTGTTCAAGTGACCTAAGCGTTTATGCCATATTATGTGATCTGAAGTAGTGGCAGATAACGCCCTCACTAGTTTTTTATTGCATGTGTCAGCAATATATAATCCATCATTACGTGCGAGAGCTGGTTGAAAAGAAGAAAATATCGGTACTTTATCTGCCTAGGGAAGAAATGCCAGCAGATATATCAACCAAGCCATTGTTTAGACCAAAACATTCATTTTGTACTGAACAATTTGGATTAAGAAGATTACAGTGATTTTATTAATATGTTTGACATGAGATTAAGTGAGAGTGTTAGAATATATCTAAGTAATCTAATGTCAAATAGCTTTTTTGTTATTGGGGAACCATTTTACCTATTTAAGGCACGCCTCAGCGTGTTTAAATCGAACTTTAAAAAACGCGCGTGTTTTGAAGTTACCGTGGCAACATCAACAACTCGAGTCTATAATATATTATGGTCTAAGTCATGTATAAATGAAATTTTTTTTATTATTGATCTGACAGGAGTAGTTTGTAACGTCGAAACTTTCATTCGAACAATATTTAACAATGTCAAATTTATAAATTAAAATGGAAAGTGCCGTTGGTATTGTTTGAAATATTAATATTTTGATTTTTGAAATCTTAGGAAATGGTATTTAAATTGATACTATTGACATTCACAAAACTCAATAAGGTTGAACTTCATATACATCACGAATTCAACCATTTGACATTTAGTTCTTATTTCCATCTGTGATTTCCATTTCTTGTTGTTGTAGTAGTTATAGACCAGTATTTATAATTTCAAAGTGCACCAAGAAAAAAATAGCGTAAAGTATTCGTGGATAACTGGTCTTTAAAACACTTGCTCTATTTTGAGCACTCCGGCTTCGCCGTGTATAAATTTCCTATAAATCTATACATGGTTTAGCTCCCGCTTCTATCGTTTTTCGATTCGTATCGATCCGACCCGAACGTCGTACCTTTAGGGTCGATAGAACGATATCCACTAAAAATCTCTCTCTCTACTTTTAACCGTGGAAGTGCGAGCCACTAAGCTCATTAGCTTTTTTATCATAATAAGGTATTAACCTCTAAATAGTTTATTGTTTTGTATTATAATATAAGTGACTCAATGAATATGTATATAATAAGTTAGAGTCAGTGATCTGTGTCCAGGTATGCTGTAAGTACAGTGAAATATATCACATCTTTTGAATCCTCATTTCCATTTTCACCGGCATTGTCGCGCTGTTGCCATTCGGGCGCCGTGCTGGCTTTCTATAAATTTTCATAAATAGTCTATATTAAGATTTGGAACAAAGAAACACCTAGTAATTTTATCTATACATAAAAGCTACACCTATACTGTTTTTTAAAGCAAGTAGTAAATTTATCTACTATATTGCAACTCCATTTGAATATTTGGTACCTATAAATATTTGTTATTGAACTCCCGAATTTTATTTATTCCTACCACCAACATATAACCATCCAACTATCCAAAGTTGCTGGCACTTCTGCCAGCTGGTCCTTCGAAGCTTCTTTGGTTTAAACTTCAAACCACTGCCAATTGGACTTGGCCAGCTTAAGTTTGAAGCCGCTCAAAACGTGTGCTAAAGGAGCGAAACCAGCAAACCTCGCTACGGCGAACTCCTAGAAATTGCACACGCCGTCGTGCTCGAAAAATCGCGCGTGTTTTAAAGACCTTAATATCCACTTATACTTTAATATACTATTTTACATAGTTAATTATTGTGTCAATGTTTTAATGTCATAAAATATAAAATAAAATAAAACAGAGATTTTTCCACTATATTATTGTACAATTTCACCACTGGAACAACAAATTTTCACCAAAAAATATTCAATTCAGTCTGATTTCTGGAAGTCGAAGAAATATTTCTGATAGATACATACACACTGGCAAAACTAATAAAAGTGTCGTTTTGTTTCAGATTTAATAGTGGTAGTAGCGTCAATTGTAGTACTTACATTGGGTTCCAATGGACAAGTTTTTGCAACATCTGCTATTCGAGGAATTCGATTTTTACAAATTCTTCGGATGTTACACGTTGACCGACAGGGTGGAACTTGGAGGTTACTTGGATCTGTTGTTTTCATACATCGACAGGTGAGCTGAAAAAATTAGATATATCAATAAAAAACAATTTCTAAATTCAAAGTTTGACATATTTCTTCGCTATTTCAACAATTTTTATCCACCCCTTTCTGTTTTTGTTTTTTTCCTCCAGTCTTCAATTCCCATTTTTCCCAAGTCTCTTACTATTTGGTCCATTAGCAATTTTCTGTTTTTGATTTGACAGCTGTCGAGTTTCGGGATTGAATATTAAGTCGTTTGTCAACTAGTTGTCAGTTTAGCATCAACGTGAGGTGAAAAAAGGTGATTTTTGCCTGCTATTTGTAATGATATTAAGATTTCCAATGACTTATTTGAAAACTATGTTGAAAAGCTCCCACGCGTCTCGAATTGTTAGTAATTTGAACCAATCTTCCGAAGTGACTCCCTTGGTCCACTTTGATTTTGTTGGCAATGAACCCACTTTCCAATCTAATTGAGGATTTGGATTAGAATTAGCATATACCGGATTATAAGAAGGTGGAAAGGTTGCATTAAATTTGTCGGTATTCAATGGTACTTGAGTAATAAAACCAATTCAATTTTCCATAGCTTGCTCAAATATTGAGAGGTTGCCATTCAAATTTAGGTATTTATATACCAAGGATGGGAAGCTGTTCATAATAGTAGAGTATGCAAATCAATAGTCAACTATTTCCTGGGTTTTGGATTGAGTAAGTGAACAACGATTCAACTGACCAGCCATTTCAAACAATATTCAGTTTGATGCGTTAAGAGCCCAACGAAAATTGACAACTGAAATATCTTAGTGAATAAACGAATTTTAATCTCATTACCCTCCCAAAGTATCAGCCTGCAATATTTGTTAAGATGGTCTATTGAATCGTTTATAAAATGATAATCCACCGGTAAAAAATACTGTGGAAATTTAGTCTTGAAGCTGATTGGCTACTTAAAAAGACAAGAAAACATATTTGTATTCTGTGTAAATATTAATTTATTAAATCG
>CAJUYG010001564.1:27278-73347 GCA_910591675.1 Galerucella calmariensis | reverse complement strand
GGTAAACATAATATTTGTATTGCATTTTTGTTTTTGGTTGATTATTTGAAAAATTAGTTTACACTGTTCAAATTGTAATATTACATTTAATTTAGCGATCCCAAGCTCTCGGTACAGTCGGTCAGTATTAGTCAGTCGGTCATAGTTAAAAAGGATTTTAAGAATTTTATTTTGTAGAATCTCTACAACTCTAAAATTTGTTTGACTACAAGTTCCCCAAACCGGTAACAAATATCGCAGATGTGCTAAGAAGAAAGCATTATATACATTTTTTTACTCTGATTTGTTAGGTAATTTCTACATTTAAATAAGGCCGAGATCCAGGGGCGTAGCTACCGCCGTATCAGCCGTATCAAATATACGGGGCCCCCGGGTGTTGAGTCTTCAACTTGTTGTAGCTGGTTCTTGTTGTTGAAAGAAAACCGTTACACTTCCTTTTTTTAACTTTAATTAACAAATAAAATATGTAAATAGTGCACAATACCGACAAGTTTAGAGCGATTAAGTTTTATATGGACTGTATGTTGTTATGTTGTTAAGTTATAAAATGTATATACTATTATGTTATCAAGTTATTGTTTCTCATTACAAAAAAACGTGTTGTCTGTTATAAAACAAAAGAAAGAATGTCTTTTTTACAGCGCAAGACCTAAACTCGCGGCACGCGCTGATGTTACGAATCTCCAGCGACAGGATCCGATGTGTGACGGTCAGAGGCGTAACAAAATAAAATAAATAAAAATGTACACAACATATCCCGGCCGCCTTGAAGTCATTAATCTTCAACAGTCATTTAAGTGTTAGTCCTCTAAAGGTAATTTACACACATGGGAGGCACTACGTTTGTAAACACCACTAGGGGTGGTTATATAGTAACCACTCTGATTATACCATCCTTGCCTGGATGGATCTCGCTCACTCTGCCAAGTTTCCATCGAAGAGGAGGTAGATTTTCCTCCTTCAGAAGCACCAAATCACCTAGATTTATACCTGGTTTGGTTCTCTGCCACTTAGCTCTATGTTGTAGGGTAGTGAGGTACTCGGAAGACCATCTTCTCCAAAAATGTTGTAGGATCTGCTGCATATGTTCATATGATTTCAAGCGATTTACAGGGGTGTTGGAGAAATCTTTCATCGGTGGAACCATTAAAGTGTCACCCATAACTAGGTGAACTGGAGTTAGGGCTGTGTAGTCTTCAGGATCGGGAGATAAGGGAAGCAAGGGTCTGGAGTTAAGACACGCTTCAATTTGACACAAGACAGTATTCAAATCCTCATAATTTAAGGTAGATTTACCAACAATGCGCTTTAAGTGAGTCTTGGTTGATTTAACACATGATTCCCATGAACCACCTTGATTCGGTGAATATGGTGGATTGAAATGCCATTTAATGGAATTTTCCAAAAAATAATTTTGAATACTAGAATCTCGTTTGAAAGAGTTAATGATAATTTTTAGTTCCCGTTCAGCCCCTAAAAAGTTACTTCCGTTGTCACAAAAAATGTCGGTACACAAACCTCGTCGAGAAGTGAATCTTCTTAAACAGTTCAAAAAACTATCAGTTGATAGATCAGTCGCTAATTCAATGTGAACCGCCTTGGAGCACATACAAACGAAAATACAGATATATGATTTTATGAACTTTTAGTATTCCTTGAGAAACTGTTTTTTATTAAAATAGGACCTGTAAAGTCAATCCCCACTACGGAGAATGCCCTAGCTTTAGTAACCCGCGCCATCGGCAAATCCCCCATTAGAGGGTAAGTACTAACAGGGTTGGTCCTAAAACAAATTATGCATTTTTTCAAATATTTTCGGACCGTTGCTCGACCATGAATAGGCCAATAAAATTGACGAATGGCACAAAGTGTTGCCTGTTGACCAGCGTGTAAATATCTCTTGTGAAAATATTCTACAATTAATTTAGTTACAGGGTGAGTAGATGGTAAAACAATAGGATGTTTTTTATTAAAACCTTCAGTGGAATTTCTAATTCTTCCTCCTACCCTAATTAAGTTATTGCTGTCTAGAAAGACGTTTAAAGATAAAAGTTTACTATTATTACTTAAAGGTTTACGTTTCTTAAGTTGTTCTAATTCCTTTGAAAATACTTGACCTTGAACCATCTCAAGTAACAAATTTAAAGCAGCATTTAATTCATTTATAGTTAATTTACCCTTAATTTTGTCCTTAGTCTTTTTACAATTGTTTATAAATCGTACCATGTAAGTAACTACCCGATGTAGAGTTGTAAAATTAGAAAATCTGTTGAATAGGAAATCACCTTCGTAGACAGTTAACGTGATTTTTGAAGGTTTACGTTTTTCTGGTAAATTTGTCGATTTAACCTGACTACATACCGGCCAAGTGTTTTTTACATTACACAGGAATGCAGGTCCGTGCCACCATAAATTATTATCTAACAAGGTAGTCACGTTACTACCACTAAAAATAATGTCAGCTGGATTAAGGTGAGTAGGAATATGTAGCCACTCGGCGTTATGGGTAAGTTCTTGTATAATGTTAACTCGATTAGCAACGTACGTGTTCCACAAGCTCGATTCAGATGCTAACCAATTCAGCACAATAGTAGAGTCGGACCATAATATTTGCTCATCGAATTTTATTGGTAACGTTTTAACCGCCTTTTCATATAATTTGGCTAAGAGTAAAGCCGCGTTTAGTTTGAGCCTCGGGAGAGTTATCTTTTTTATAGGCGCGATTTTTGATTTTGCGCATATATAATAATTTACAACTGTGTTTACCGTCAAATGTTTTAACTCTAATGTAGATACACGCTCCAAAGGCTCGTTCCGATGCATCACTGAAGCCGTGAATCTGAACTTCACTATATTGAAAAATTGTTACTTGTCGTGGTATCTGAAAATTACTTATTGCCGGTAACGACCTATAAAACTCCCACCAAATTTTTTGCAAGTCACGTGGGATCTCGTCATCCCAATTTATGTTTAGCTCCCATAATCGTTGTAAAATTAACTTTGCTTGTACAATGATTGGGCCGATCAAAGACAGCGGATCAAATATTCTAGCCACGATAGACAATACAAAACGTTTGGTAACGACACTCTGTTCCGGTAAGTTAACCTTATACGAAAAACAGTCACTCTTAGTATTCCAGATCAAACCTAGAACCTTAATAATTTCATCTTCAACAATAAAGTGTTGAGTCTCTGGATTCGCGTCTGTGGTTGCAGTATCTATTAGTTCGTTACGATTTGATGCCCATTTTCGGAGAATGAAACCGGCCGACTTTAAAATGTTAGAAATATCAGATTTCAATTGTATGGCTTGTTCCACAGTCCCGGCACCGGTTATTAAGTCGTCCATGTAAAAATCATTTTTTATGGACTCACTTGCCGCAGGAAAATCCCTTTCGTGTTCATTGGACAATTGAATTAATGTACGACACGCTAAATATGACGCTGGAGCCGTTCCGTAAGAAATTGTATTAAGAGTAAAATGTATTATTTTCTGTTCCGAATTCTCTCTCCAAACTATCCTTTGTAAATTCCTGTCTTCCGGTCTAATCCAGCATTGCCTATACATTTTTTCTATATCTCCGGTAAACGCGACATTATGTAATCTGAACTTAAGAGAGATAGAAAACAAATCGTTTTGTACTACCGGACCTACCATCAATACGTCGTTCAAAGAAATTCCGGAAGTCGTTTTTGCGGAGGCGTCGAACACGACCCTTCATTTTGTGGTAGTACAACTTTCCTTTTTTACTCCGTGATGTGGTAAATAAACAACCGTTTCTCCGGACTGTGGTGGTTTTACTTCAGACATGTGTCCTAAGTCGATATACTCGTTTATAAAATCTACGTATAATTTTTTCAAAGCCGAATCTCTTTCGAACCGTTTTTCGACAGATAATAATCGTTTAGTGGCCATTTCTAAAGAGTCACCGAGATCGGTAAGATTACCTTTAATAGGCAAACTTACTTGAAACCTACCAAATTTGTCGCGTTCGACCGACTCGATAAAATAATAGGGCATGTCCACGTGACGTCACAAACTATTTTGACAAGACTTAGGTGGTAAAAAACAATAAACGAAGCGTTCAGAACACGTGGTACTTCATAGTGAGGTTATGCTGATTTATAATGATAGATCGTGTTTGATTTTAGTTGATTTTGCTTCAGTGTACTTTTAAAGTTATTTTAATTGTTGAGCTTGCATATTTAATAATATATAATATGGGTTAATAGTTGTTTGTTGTTTGATAATTTTTCATCAAGTCTATTGTTTATTGTTTTACCACCCAAGTATTGTCAATGTCAACTGTCGTGGACATGCCCTATTTTCGCATTTAGTTTCTTCACGTGTAAATGATTGTTCTGTGTTAACCTCTTCTAACGTCCAAAATCTTTTTACTTGTTCGTGTAAATCATTATCGATCGTCGCGAGCTTACATATAACTGGCTGAGTACTCTTGACTCCTTGAGTATCACCAGCGATAATCCATCCGAGTTTCGTGTTTTGTAAAATAAGAGCAGAATTGTCGTTTTTAATCTTTCCCGATAATAAAATGTCAAAAAATACATTGGCTCCTAACAATATATCCACGTTACCACTTTTATAAAATCAATCAATATACACAACGCCGGGCCACGGGGGCCCCCAAAATGTGTAAGAAAAAAAAAACTTTCTAATTTATTTTATTTTACAAATGACAAAATTCTATAAAGCAATTATTTTTTCCCGCCTTAAGCGTGCGTTCAAAAATGAAATTGTGCTTCAGAGTGTAACCATTTTCAATATTCATTTAAATTATGTTCAGTGCGCTCATGCGCCTATCAACAGTAACTGACCATGCGCCTGTTTTACCGGTCATGCGCAATTAATTAATATATAAAACAAGAAGCCATTCTGCCGCGCTTTATGTAGATAAATGTGCATTACATTGTAATTCAGTACAAACAATAGTTATTGTTCTTCTGGTTTAGCAGTATTAGTAGCGATTTGCAAAAGAAATGACTGAAAGGAAAAGAGATTATCCCAGCGGCGCTGAGAAAAGAAAAATTAAACAGAAAAGGGAAGAGGTTATAAGAAAAGTGCCCAAAATTTCTTCATTTTTTCAGAGACAAGATACTATGAGTGATTTAGATTTAGATTGGAAAGGTAAGTACTACCCAACCCATTTAATTCATTTATTAGGGTCGCGGTGATAAACAAGGAAATCTTTTAATTTCGATCTGTACATCTGTCCGTCCCAAAAAGTTGTCTCCTCCCCTCGATTTTCACAACAACTGGTATTAATTTTTCAACAATAATTACTCGTTAATTTTAAGATTCTTCTGAAGCACGTTCTTCGTCACACATCCATCCGGAAATAGAAGAAAGCCAAGCACATACTTTATCGAATGTCCTTGTCCATCCAGAAATCGAAGAACCCCAAGTCAACGATTCTGATATATCTGAAGATTGTAATATAATTTCATCAGATAGAGGAAATTTTGGTGACAATTTATCTGAATGCGAACGAAAAATAATTTTTAAATTGGGCCCATTTAAACCACAAGGACCATTTCCAAAAGTTTCAGAAAGTAACCGACCTTTTTCGTCCTATTATTATTCATATTTCAATCAGGCAGGCATAAAAATTATAAGACCATGGTTATGTTATTCTAACGTTTTAAACAAACCGTACTGTCACTTCTGTTGGTTATTAGCAGATCGTCAAAACAAATCGTACTCCTCTGCTTGGGTTAACGGTGTTTCGGTTAGAAGCAATTTTACGCAAACTATACTTGACCATGAAAAGTCACAGCAGCATATTAATGCCTCACTCTCTTATAATAATTGGTTGCAAGGAAATACCATCGATACTCTATTGAAAAGTGAAATTAATAGTAAAATTACATTCTGGAGAGATGTACTGCATCGTATAATTGATGTTATAATTACTCTAGTATCTTGTAATCTACCTTTGAGGGGGCATGATTCTGATTCTGGCAATTTTATGGCAATTTCACGTCTGCTATCTAACTATGATGCAACTTTAAAAGAACTTCTTCTAAAACCGAAAGGAGAAATAAATTATTTAAGCCCTACGATTCAAAACGAAATTATTAGTTTGCTTGGTACCACCGTTAGGAACAATATTATCTCAGAAATTAAAAAAGCTCCATTTCTGACAATAATTCTGGATACAACACAAGACTTGTCAAAAATTGACCAACTATCTGTAGTTTTTCGATATATCTCGGTTATAGAAAATGATGATAATGTGCCTAAAGACATAAAAATCTGTGAGTCCTTTTTAGGATTTATAGCAGTAACCGATTGCAGTGCTGCTGGTCTGAAAACTGACATTTTAAATTTGACTAAAGAATATGGAATTGATTTGACTAAATGTAGAGGACAGGGTTACGATGGAGCGAATGTTATGTCGGGTGTGCATGGAGGATTACAAACCCTAATAAAAGAGCATGCTCCAAATGCCGATTATGTTCATTGTGCTGCGTACGCTTTAAACTTAGTTTTAAACGATGCTGCGAGACATGTTCGTGAAGTATCGACATTTTTCGATAATTTAGAAAAAATATATACTTTTTTTGGCAATAGTATAAAACGCTGGGCTATGCTAAGTGACGATTCATCTAAAAAATATTTGATTACCCTTAAAAAGGTATGTCCTACCAGATGGTCTTCTAGGAACGACGCTTTATTAGCGGTAAAGACAATTTTTTTACTGATCATGAAAACTTTGTACCAACTAAATTTAATTTCAAATAAAAAAGATGAACGTGAAGAATGTAAAAGTATAATTAATATATTAGAGAGTTATGATTTCTTAGTGCTCGTTACATTTTTTTCTTCACTATTTGAAATTATTAATCCTGTTTCTAAAGCTCTACAGCATGAAAATAATGACTTACAAGAAATCTAGTATTTTATTAAGTAATCTTTTGAATAGACTGTGCCAATTAAGAAATCAGAATTCATTTAATAGATTGCTTAATGAATCCAAAGATTTAGCAAAAGAGTGGGGGGTAACAACTGTTTTTAAAAACAGTGGGCGTAAGATAACGAAGCGTTTTTTTCATGAGTTATCACAAGATGAGAGAATTTCCGACCCGGAATCCAATTTCAAAGTCAATGTATACTATTACTGTTTAGATATATTAATTTCTCAAACTAAAGAAAGATTTCAGAGCCTTTGCGACCTGAGTAGTATGTTCGAAATATTACAACCGGAGAAACTCCTATCTTCTTCAAACGAAGAGATATTAAACGCTTCCGGAAAACTGTCTGCTAAATACAGTAAAGACATCTCACTTAATCTTTGTGACCAATTAAAGGCTCTAAAAACATGCTTAAAATCTGAAATTGAAAAAATTTATTCCATTAAAGAACTCATTGAATTATTGCTAGTAAACTTCAATAGTCTTGCATCCAGTTTTCCCGAGGTAATCACAGCATGCTTTTTATTCTTGACCCTTCCAGTTACAACCGCAACAGCTGAAAGAAGTTTTTCAAAATTAAAACTGATAAAAAATTATTTAAGAACTTCGATGGGACAAGAACGGCTGTCAGACTCTCACTATTGTCCATAGAGGCAGAAACTTTAGAAAAACTAAAATCATCATCAGCCATAAATGATTTAATAAATCAGTTTGCCGAAAAAAAGGCAAGGAGAGTGAATATTTGAAATTTGATTTTAATTTGTAAAATGGTTAAATTATGATAAATAAATATTTCTTTTTACAATATTTTTTTTCTCCTGTGAAAAATCTTTACCCTCATATAAGGGCCCCCAAACAAATTTTTCATACGGGGCCCCGACAAGGCACGCTACGCCACTGCCGAGATCATTGGTATTACTTTCTCAGAAATATAGCTTACATGTTACGACCAGCTTAGTCCATCGTCAACAATCAACCCAAGATACTTTATATTTGTGACTCGCTCTAATAATATGTTATCAATACTAATATTAAAATCTTCATGTTTTTTGTTTTTTTGTTTAAACAACATATATTTAGTCTTTTCAAGATTAATTTTTAGTTTATTATTGTACAACCAGTGCATGTAGGATTTGAGATCGGCGTTGACTAATACATTTAATTCTTTATCATTTGTTCCTGTATAAACCAGGACAGTATCGTCTGCAAAAGCAAAATATCTACCCCTGAGGTTAGCATAGTTAAGACTAAGAACATATAGGGAGTACAGCAGAGGACCAAGGACGGAACCCTGCGGCACTCCATATCCATTCGTAGCCGTATCACTTTTATTTTTGTTGATTTTGACATATTGGCTTCGATCAAGTAAATACGATTTTAGAAGGTTATATATTATCCCTCTGAATCCCATTTTTGCCAACTTCATAAGCAGTAAATCCAGACTCACCACATCAAACGCCTTTCTCAAATCCACAAACACTGCAATCACTAATTGCTTATTATCTAGGGCTTTTGATACAAAATTGGTAAAGTCAGCAGTTGCGCTAAGTGTATTACTATTCTGGATTACTATTCTCATCAGAAGGTACGTGTGCATTTAAATAGGATAGCATTCTTGTTTTAATTATTTTTTCTAGAATTTTGGAGAAAACACTTATAACTGAAATCGGCCTATAATTGTTCATACAATCCTTACGTCCTGACTTGTATATTGGACAAATTTTACTTATTTTTAGTTCCTCTGGAAAAGTGCCACTACTGAGCACATTATTGACCAATCTTGTTAAAATGGTAATGAGATGTTGCTTAAGGGAGAATAAATCGTTAACAGTTATCTCATCGTGCCCTGGGGCACAGTCTTTTTTTAGTTCCAATATGACTTCGTTAATTTCATTTTCATTAGTTAACTCCAAAAACAGCTATTTGCACAATAAACTTCATTCATAAGTCTATTGAATTTATTTAGTTGCATCTCTCTTTCTAATTCCTTAACTATACCTTCACCAACGTGCGCGAAATGACTGTTTAAATTGTTTATTATTTCACCCGGATTTTTTATGTCTTTGTCCTCAACCTTCAACGAATTTATCTCGGTCTCTACACTACCCTTTTTTAAAAAATTATCAATAAATCTCCATTGTTTTTTAACACTATTACCCGCTTGTTCCCACTTTCGATGAAAGTATTGGTTTTTTAAAGATTTAATCTTATTATTTATTTTATTTTTAATATTCTTAAAATCTAATTCTAATTGTAAGTTATTCGGATTATTAATTTTACTTTTATATATTTTATCTCGCTGTTTCATCATTTCGAGAATCTCCCAATCCACCCAGGAATTATTTTCGCGACATTTATATGACTTTGTGTGTTCTGCTTTCCTTTTACATTCATTAATAAGTAAGTAATAAGTAAGTATTTAAGTAATATGTGTACGTAAAATATTTGTTTTTGACCATTATCATAAAATATTTACGATTTTCCATCAACTTATACCCTGAATGTACTACATCGTTAGAAATATTATTAATTGTACTAACAAATTGTAAAAAGACTTATATAGGGTGATTCATTTGAAAATTTTGAGATATTGCTTGATTTGCGTTGTGTTTCACCCTGTATTAAATGAGCCACAGATAAAAAAAGTAATTGATACTGAGCACAGCCAATGATATGTCAATGACAATTGAATACAAAGACCTGTTGGTTTATTTTGATTTACTGTTTAGCAGAGTGTTAAAGAGGAGGTCTTTTTTGCCAATAATTGGCCATATCTTTTTAAAACACCCATATAATATATTAAAATGCTATATTTTTGTAACGCTCCCGGTGAGATCTTTTTATAGAGCTAATACTTTCCAAAGTTGTTCTATTAGGTCAGAGGTATCTCTCATATCTTCAGCTGCCACGCTCGAGTATTCCCGAAAAATCCCCTATTTGCCTCCCTAACTAATAACCTATTGCAGTTTACAAATAAATAAGACATTCACAATAAACCAGTGGTAAAGGTAAACAATTGTAGGATTCTGACATGCAACATTAAATTTTTAGGATCGCATTTCAATAGTAAAATATTACTTGGAATACAAATATATATCACGCATAAGTATTTGTAAAAAATTGAATAAAGACAGCTATTCTGCTCTTTTACAATTGAAAGATGTTTTCACAATAAATTAATTAATTAATGTCTATTTTGCAATTATCTACTCACATATTTCATATAATGTTGTAGGTACTCTGGGGTGGAGCAATATCTGCCTCTAGAGTCTTATATCTCAAAAATAAATTCCACCTTTAAAACTTATCATGATTTCGACATCACTTTGAAGAATATAATATTCTTAGTTGGTATAGGTATATATTTATGTGTCTTAATGCGAAAAATAATTAGGTACAACAATTTAACCTAATTTTTCAACAATATTCTCTATATTATGTATATTTAAGAAAAAGGTGTTTATGGTAAGAGAGTGATATTTATTTGTTGGATTAGATCTTCCAAAGTTGAATAGATTTATAAATATAAGTGATAGGTACTTGATTCTAGAATATCATTCAACAGTGGGTCAATTGATTTATTACTTCGTGTTGTTCCATTTCTGTTTTTTGTAAGGAATTTAGTTGAATTTTCAAACGCTCCATTTCCATAGTTTTCTCGGAAATCATTGCCTACAACACATTTGTTTAAATTTTTTTTTGTGAAAACGCAGAGGGTAGTAGTTTTAAAAATTAGCAAACTATTTTACTACCAACACACTTCAGATTGGACTGAAGTTATTTTATAAAGTAACAGTGGACCAATAATCCACTCCCTCTCTACTTTTTACTCGTAAGCCACAAATTCAAAAACCTTTTAGTAAAATTCAGTAAGTACATACTTATAATTATTTACTTTACCTGAAGCTGTTCTTGGTTATTTTCTTTTTGTTTTTCCATACTTTGTAAAATATTTCTAGCTCCTATTGCCTTCATTTTTTCTTTTTCAATAGTATCTCCCAATTGCTGAACTAGATCTATATATTTTTTTGAGAATCTTTGAAATTCCTCAATTTCTATAACAAATAAATTATGCTCAAAATTATGTACCTACCTATTATTTTCATACTCCACAAACAACAAAAAATACAAATATGGAAAGGTGCAGCTTCATTATTGCCCCATTCAATTGAATCAAAAGGTAATTCTAAGTAGAAGGATGTACAAATAATAACCATAAAAATCTTTATCTGTGAAATTTTATGCAGTAGTAGTAGTGAATATATATTTGTAAATTGTAAAGGATATAATGTGGTGTTTGCTGTAATTTTCGAAAAAGTAGGCAACTACACAAAGAAAAATAAGCTATCACAATTGGTGAAAGACAACTATATAGCTTCTGGTATGCCATACATGCCTACAGATTGAGTACCATTTTAAGATACATTATTACATTGGTATAGCCATACTTACTTTCTATATAAATTTGACATTCATCTTTTAGTTCATGTGTTGATTTTGATACTTCTGGCTCCAAAATACATATTCTGTCTACCTCATCAAAAAATATTCCTGATTTTGCAAGTAAATCAGTCATATTTTGTGTTGCAAGTGTTAGTTTTTACTAGTTGGTTATTGTCAATGACAACAAAAAGTGTCAGTTGTGTTTAAAAAATAAATCAATAAAGGATAACCAATTTTAAATATTTTGATCAATTCAAGATTTAAAAATTCAAACTAAATAATATATTAGCCAATTTAACAAATATTAATAGATATCTGTATTAGAGGTACCTACTGATTTATTTAAAAATATCACTATATATTACAAAAATAAGCACTTATCAAACAAATCATTTTGACAAAAAGTTGAAAATAATTTGAGATGTCTCTAAACAACTAAGCTTTTATTTAAAAACATTTTCTAAAATTGTTATTTACATGAAATTTCCCATTCTTTGTTTTTCTTTTTGGGTAATTCCAGTTCTTCTATATTCAGATCGTTCTTTAAGATACTCCTTTTTACATTTTTCTTTGAACTCCTCATCATTATACCATTGTGTGAGACAACTTTTTAATTTAGAATTTTCTTCTCTGCAATTAAATACCATTAATAAGCCTGCATTTTTACCACAGGTTGTGAATTCTTCAACTTCTTTAAAACATTTTTCGACTCTAGCAACTTCTCTCATCTTTTTAGGAATCATTACATCTAACTCTACTCGTCTTAAAAACATATCATCTGGATCTCCTAGTCCATGGGGACCAGATTTAAATTTTTCATAAACAGTTTGTGAGCCCATTTTACTTTTACAAGTAGAACCATCTATGACTAGAAATAGAATTCATGCAGAGGACATGGGATGGGATGGGACATGTCCACTTATAATTTGACATAGTGACTAGTGACAGTCGCCCTGAGGATGAACAATTATTTGGATACAGTTTAAATATGTTTTGTAATGATTTATTGATCCTTTTTATTATAAACAGAAGGATATAGCTTTAAGAATACCTGAGTAATTGAAACAATGTCGTAGAAACCACCAAATCAAAATTAAATGAACTCAAACAGGATCAAGCAAAAAACTCGTATCATCAGATTCATCAGGGCAACTGCCACGTGGACTTGTCCTAAACACCTAAACAAATTAGATTGGGTTTTGTTTTGTAGCTCATCTCACAGAGAAATTTCTCTATGGCTCATCCATTATAAAAACCGTTTTCCACGCAACGAAGTGCCGATCGCCGATAAAGGAACGTTCGCTTGTATTATGTCAATGTATGTTTTACTGCTTTAAACCTAATGAAAATTGAAATTTGTAGTATGCATGTTATTAAAAAATATTAATATATGCTTAGAGAATGGTTCCGTGATAGATTTGATATCAAATCAATCACGGTACCCATGGCCACCGGTACCATATTAAATTCAAACTAACGTCAGTCAAACTTTATAGGTTGGCAAACTACACGCTGTTACCGCAAATAAAAATTAGCATATTTTATTTACTTAATGTTGGTACTGAATGTAATATTTGTTAAACCGGTTAAACGTCACAAATGTCACTTTCATTCCTCATTTGTAATGGAAAATTTGTAAGTCACGAACAACTCAAAAATACATCATCTTGTACATAATTAAAATACGTAAAGAACCATAAAGAACATCCATGGAAATATTTTTTAAAGATAATCCGACATAAAGAAGGTAATTCAAATTCAAAGGAATTAAAAAAATGTATGCAGTTTTAAGAGCTCACCACATTAAATGTGCTCGTCCGAGGTTTATGGAAAGTAAGTTATTATTTTTAAGGTTATGATGATTCGACTTACATAATTTTCATAACATTTAAAGCGATGTCATCATGGTGAAATTTTTGTTTTGTTTTAGATTGTAAAAAACATAATTTAAAAAAACGTTGTATTTGTTATGTTGACAGTCTCTCATCAAGTAGTATAGTAGAGACAAAACGACTATATTCAATAAATTCTCAGCCGAATTTAACTTGCGATAATCGAAAGTTGTTGGTAAATCATAATTTTACATGGAAATATGATTTTTATCGTCAGTTTTCACTTACTAATATCAAATTGGAGAAAGAGCCTTTAAAACCCTCTTCAAAAGTTGAGGAAACTGTTCAAGAACTTAAGAAAAAACAAGAAGAAGAGCAACAAATTAAACCCAAAGAAGTAACATCCATAGTTAAAAAGAAACCTTTGACAACAAGAATTTGGGATGAATTAGTTCATTACTATCATGGCTTTAGGCTTCTATTTATTGATGTAAAAATTTCTTCAGGACTAGTATGGCGAGTGTTGAATGGAAAGACTCTCTCAAGGAGAGAATACAAACTATTAACACGAACTGTAGGAGACCTCTTTCGTTTAGTTCCATTTTCAGTTTTCATCGTAGTACCATTTATGGAATTTTTATTACCCTTTTTCATTAAATTCTTTCCTGGAATGCTGCCCTCTACATTTCAAACAGCAACAGAAAAAGAGGATAAGCTTAAACAAAGAATGAAGGTTCAATTAGAAATGGCCAAGTTCTTACAAGGAACATTAGATAATATGGCTGTGCAACATAAAGAAAGATATTCAAATGAAGCTAAAGACTTTGTTGATTGGTTTCAAAAAGTTAGGACTTCAGGTAGGTAATTTATGTAACAGTTATTTCACAAGTAATTATATAGTTCATGAAATATATTCACAACCTTTGGTCAAAATTATATCAATAATGTGGATTTAAATTAAACAGTGACCTTGTCTGAAAGTAGTAATATAATTATAAATTCTAATGACATACACTAAATTATATACTTTGTTAATAATTGAAATGTTCAATTTTTAGGTGAATATGTTAAATCTGAAGACATAATGAAGTTTTCAAAGTTGTTCCAAGATGAAATAACATTGGATTCTTTGTCTAGAAGTCAATTGATTGCTCTCTGTAGAGTATTGGAAGTTCAAACATTAGGAACAAACAATTTTCTTCGTTTTCAGCTTAGAATGAAATTGCGATCATTAGTAGCTGATGATAAAATGATACAAAAAGAAGGTGTAAATATTTTGACTTTAGCAGAAGTACAACAAGCATGCAGGCAAGAGTTATTCAACATTTACATTTTGTTTTAAATTTATAGGGTAAAAAAATATAGTCTATTAAAAAAATATATATTCAGTGAATAAATAAATGCAAAAACTACTTAATATGGAAACATTTTTTAGGGCAAGAGGAATGAGAGCATATGGGTTAAGTGAAGAACGATTAAGGTCACAACTACAGCAATGGTTAGACTTAAGTTTAGATAAGAAACTTCCCCCTTCCCTCTTACTTCTATCTAGAGCTTTATTGCTACCAGAAACCATTCCTACTAGTGATAAACTGAAAGCTACGATATCGGCTCTGCCAGAAACTATTGTTAAACAAACTCAAGCTGCTATTGGAGAAAAAGAAGGTAATGTGACTATAAATGCTTTTTTTGTACAATTGAATTTGTGTTTTGATTTATTTTATAGGTAAAATTGATAATAGGGTTAGGGCAGAAATTATCAAAGAGGAAGAAAAGAAAATCAAAGAAGAACGAGAAGAAAGGAGGGAAGAAAAGAAGAAACAGATTGAAAAAGAAAAAGAGCTTCTTGTGGACAAAGCGCCAGTTTTGTCAGCTTCAGCTACTCCAGCCCTAGAAGACACAGCTTTAAGGATAAATACAACAAAGGCAGAAAAAAAAGTCGTAGAAAAATGTCAAAATCTTCAATCCAAAGACTTTGAGATTATTGAAACTGCAATCGATACCGTCTCGAAAGAAAAGAAATTTATTGTTGAAAAAGAAGAAATCCAAGAACTCAAATCTGAAATGGAAGACTACAAACAAGGTATGACGATTTTTGTATATTTTTAAATGTTTTGACAATTGGTTGCAGAAAATTGTTTCACTATTTGCAGTAATATTACCTAGCATAAGTGTGTGGTTTAGGTGCTTCTTAAAGCCTCTCGACTATGACCTTTGCATATCTATTGTTTATAATGTAATTAAATGATTCGATATACACAGGGATAATGTGGTATGTCCTAGCCACATCTGTTTTTAGTATCTTATGGAATGCATACAAAAACCCATTTACAAAGACCCAAATATTAAGGAGCACTATCCAGAGTTGGGGAGATAGGGCTAGTCCTTTTATCAGGGGCCTATTTCACAAAAACACAAGTTTGTAAGTAACAAGTAGATTTTAATAAGTTTGGCAAAATATGTAATTACTCGCGTTCCATAAAACGACAAGTGTAGTCTTGTAATAACAGGCAATTTTTCACAATTTTACAAGTAAAGTACTTGTTATTTACTATGAATTTACCTGTTATTAAGTAGTGTAGTCAACAAAATTGCATCTGAAACTTGTTACCTACTAAAGCTCTTCTACCTGCTTAAAAGGTAGGTAGCTGACAAGTTTTACATATACATAGATTATAGTTGAATATATTTGAACTTACCAGTGTCACTTTTAAGTTTTGCCAAAAAACATATCGGCAGTAAGTCTTTAGTAGGAGGTACAAGCCCTAAGCTGGCAAACTTTTGATGAATTGCCTTCCAACATTCTATTTTATCTTTTTGTGTAATGTTGCTGGGAAAACTGCGGAACAAAGTGTCTTTACTGTCTCTAATTTCTTTTAAAATAAGAACTTTATTACCCAATGTCACACTTTTAGACATATTTCACTATCTCGCTTATGGAGCTAAGCTAACATCTCGAGCGATGGAAAAATAGTTTTATAAACAAAATTCTTAGGTTATGTATGATGTTGTTGACAAGTTCTTTCCCTTCTTGTTTATAACAAGTGTTATAGACAATTTTAACTTGTTGCGAAAAAGTTTTGTGATTGTTTATGAAATGCCTGTGCGTAACAACTTGTGAAAACCAGTGGTTGTTACTCACAACTATTTTCAACAACACTTGTACCTTTGTGAAATAGGCCCCTGATCATACAGTAATAATAATAATAATATTTATTCATTTGATCATAAAAAAATGTAATGTACAGTAGAAAAAATTGACCTTTACCCTGACGTCATACCTACTAACCTCGCGAAATCAATCAATGAGTCAAAAATGGCTACAATTACTTTGTCGTGTGCGTAAATACGTTGACTGCTTGTCTATCTTGTTCAGCCACCGTCTAAGAAGTGAGGTTAAGTTGGAAATATTCATTAAATGCGAAACAAAAAATTCTGTACTTATCGTGGAATAAAAATAATAATTTAGAGGTCTTGAAAAAAACCGATTTTATAGCATTTATCTGAATGCAAATGATGGAACAATTTGAACAAAACTCGATATATCAAAATAATGACAGTTGTCATAAGAGGTCAAAATAAATTCTTATGAATACAACCGATTAATCGTTTTTAGTGCTATCTCTTTTCAACATTTGGAAGTAATAATTAGAGTTACATAAGAACGTATGTCATTGCTTGAAAGACAAGTGTACGTATATTGTATGATGTGTTTTTACTGTCAGTAGAAAAGGATGAGGTATATAAAGTTTGTGTTTACTACTGTTCATTGTTAGTGACGTCAGGGTAAAGGTCAATTTTTTCTACTGTAAATGTAGTCAAAAAAATTACCTGTTTTATTGTTTTGGATTTGAACTGTCAGTGATTGTCAAATTTATGACTTTGGGGCTAAAATACTTGGATTCTACATTTTATAGACAACAGACATTGGGTTATTGTGTGAAATGATAAAGGAAGCATCTACAAATTTTTCAATATTCCTATCCATTTAAAATTGGCTTTGGACAACTATACCTTGTTTTTAAACTAAGAGGAGTGATTTGAATTTAAGTTGGCATTTCTGCAGCCTAGTGATTGGTTAAATTGCCGCCCGTTCCAAAAAGCTTTTTTGATACAACTGACGGGCGGATGTAATTTGGGCGCTAAAGGATTAATGTACTTTTTACAACATGTAAACTAGGCGCCAAGACCGGAGGGTCATTTTAATCCTATGACGTGTATTTTGGGCGCTAACCGACTGAAGTACCCAGGCCTAAACCCGGTTATTTAAACTCTTAAAAAACAAGAAAACCCAGGCCAAAACCCGGTTGATCAAAGTGTAACTATGTATAAAAATATCAGAAAATAAGAAATAGAAAACTAAAAAAAAAAAAACAAGAAAACCCAGGTCCAAACCCGGTTGATCAAAGTGTAACTATGTATAAAAATATCAGAAAATAAGAAATAGAAAACTATTGGTGGTTAAATTATTAAGATAAGAGTTATTTTATGACTCGACTTACCTGCACTTCTTAGCGCCGAAAATACATGTCGGATTATCTACCCTTCTTGGTCAGACAGGTAAAGAAGGATGGTTAGCGCCTAAATTACACCCGCCGCAACTGACAACGATATTTGTCAGTTTTGTGTTTATATGAAAATATTATAACCTCAATCTTTATTAGGTACATCTTTTTCACGTTTGTTGTTTTATTTTTAAATGAGTATTATATTGCATTTTTTGATATCAAAACTTCTGTTGACTTCTAGTTAAGTCCAATGTGAATAGAGAATAATTTAAACATACAGTAGCTTTTTTGTGCATATTTATATCATCCATTTTGACATGAATTATTTATGATAACCTTACATTTTGTTTACAATAATGTGACATTTGGTTACAACTTTTGCCATGGCCTGTGGCCAATGATGATTCAAAATCTAGACTTGCATTGATCCCTTATTGGGCACGACACCTGCGAGCAATATAATACATATGTCACATAATTGTCAATTAGTTTGAAAAGTCTGAACACAACCCTTTCAAAACATCCTCTTAATCTAGTAACTTTCAGTGGTGTAAGTGAGGTTTCTCAAAATGCTCCTATACACAAGGTATAGGTATATGATCATGATTTTTTGACTGATTTTTCACAATATCGATAGGAATCCAAAAATTATTAGTTATTCAGAATTTCATGAGAAAAATAAAAATATATTTTTTTCAACATTTCAATTGCAACTATTTCCTCCAATATTTTCAATAAAATACAATTTAAATGTGTCCACTATACAAGAAAGTATTCAAAATCTTATGTAAATTTCCAACTTTTTTTCTATCCTTCTTTACCACTTGTATGTAGTATCCCAAGTAATATTAAGGAGGCACATAGCTTTGGACCTCTTAAAATAGTGACAATATTAAATAATAGAAATAACAAATGAATTCACCATTCCCCTTCTTGATTAAGTTGGTATGCGTGTTACAAAGTATTGGATACAAAGTATTCAAAAAAAAAATAAAATCTCTAATTCTATTCATAATTTCAAAAATATATTTCATGAATATCTTTACTAACTGAATCAATATGCAGAGGGATAAGATAGTAAATGTATAAATTATAAAGGTCAGTTAATAAGCAAGTTAAATATCTGTGATTTTTTTTTAGTTTTGTTAAATCAGAAAAAGTTCAATAGTAACTAACTTACATTTTGTATTTTCTAAAAATAATACTAGAATGAACAATGTCATTAACCAAATAGTTGTAAATTATATTATTATTCAACAGGCTCAGCAACAAAAAAAAATTCAAAAAATGTTAATTTGGTAAACGGTACTAACGAACATGAGAGTGTTGTTTTGGACCAAACGCAGGAGGTACTAGAAACAGATTAAAACAGACCACCAATTATTCTTGTATACTATATTTAAATACACAAAGCTTGCCAGCTCATATTGATGAAATCAGATATTTTGTTAAACATTAAAAAATATTGTTTTCTGTCTCTCAGAAACACATGTAACAAAAGATATTTATAATTTAGAAATTAATATTCAGGGATATGTACTAAATAGAATGGACAGTAGTAGCAGAAATAAAGGTGGTACTGGCAGTTTTATCTCAAAACAACTAGTAAATAGTAGATGTTTCCAAAAGTTATGCTGATAAGGTTTATTGGTTAACAGGAGTAAATTCCTTTACCAGAATGGTTTTTTCATTAAATAGATCTCCAAGCAGTAGCATATTACAATTTTTGCAATTGTTTGAAGACTGGTGTAAAGAACACATTAATGAGACAAACTCAAAAATATTTGTGTTGATTGTAATTTAGATTGGCGTGACAAGGTTAAGGTCGAGGGGTAAACCGCGACCAATAATTGTGTACACACCATTGGACATTGGTCTTTAATTGTCCCATTGGTCAGCTAATTTGTCTCTATTGGTCCTCCATTTGCCATAATTCGTCCTCCATTGGTCATAATTGGTTCTTCATTGGTCATAATTGGTTCTTCATTGGTCATAATTGGTCCTTCGTTGGTCATAATTGGTTCTTCAATGGCCATAATTGCATTACTCAGATTATCATCGAGGACATCGTCTGAAGAATCCCCGTTCACCTCTTATTCATCTGAGTTCTCGGTATCGGTGGAATATATATTTCACTATCTTCCAGCCCCTCGTCATCGCTAAAACTAGTTGTTGTTCTTCGCTTTTTTTGGTTTCTACATTCGTTTTCAAAGTTTTTCCCGGAACTTTCAGATTTTTCTTTATTTATTCTTTGTACACCACTTCGGGTTCAAGTTTTCACACTCCTGTTGGAAGCAATCGAAAAATTGATAGAAGTGCCCAGCTTATCGGTGGTGACTTTGTCATTTGATTCGTCAAGAAGCCAACAATTCGATGACTTTCATATTATTACGTTTTAATAAACGGTGATTTTTCAGATAAAGTGCCTTCTTCAATTCGATCAGAGTAATCTCTCATATTAAGTTTTTTAGGACACTTAGGTTGAGAAATGCTAAGAGAACTTTCATTGCCATTGTTGAGACCTTCGATCGGAGCTTCACTCGAAACTTCATCAATAACTGAATCAAAAACTAAAGCGGAAACATTGTTGACATCATTAGAGCTGATCGCATATATCTGATCTGAAGGTTGGTTTTCATCCATTTCTTTTTCATCATCTGTTTCTTCCGAGATTTTTACATCCAGTACTTCATCGGATATTTCGTCGTCTGTGGCTGTCATATCTTCTGGGTCTTTTTTTGTTTGCCTATATCTACCTTTAATAAATAACTTCATATGTTGTACCATCGTCAACTAAGAATTAACAAGAGCCCAAATGGTGTTAAAGCGTTCAGTCTGGCAACTCTGACACTGCATCGACTAGTCTAGCAGTCGAGTGTGCGCTAGTCTTATATTCAATTGGTCCTTAATTGGTCTTAATTGGCTCTGCATTGGTTCTTCATTGGTCTTAATTGGTTCCTCATTGGTCTCAATTGGTTCTACATTGGTCTTGTTCTTCATTGGTTTCAATTGGTCCTTCATTGGTCTTAATTGGTCCGCATTGGTCCAGGTCTGTACACCACATTGGTCTCGCGATTTACCCCTCGGTTGAGGTGTTATCGAAATTTTGTAGGGCCCGCCATTTTGAATTTCCAAAATCTGAAAACACCAACGATTTCAGATACCAGACTACTATATTTTCATGTATTAGAAATTAGAAAGTCGTAATTGTTATTCTAATTATGTTTGTTGCTTATAAAACAATTTTGCAAAAACTTTGAATTTTTCGAATATTAAGGGTTGACATTTTTTTTTAAATATTGCATTACATCATCTTATAGAGTATAAAATTACCTACAATTTTGAAGCCCACAATTTTTTTGTACAATCAAATCTAAAAAAAGTATGGACGAAAAACTGTTGCATTTCACGTGCTTCAAGCTATGCTTGCAAGCTGCATCGCAAGCTCGAGCGGAATCTCACAAATCTAGGAAAGTAGTCTATACTACATATACTTTCGTTCAAAAAAGTAAAATCTCTGGTGGAAATCTTTTCCATTCCTCGACAACTTTCGACCTAACCCCGGACTATTGCTTTTAACTGCAATCTAGCGAAATTTTTTTTTGAAAAATTCTTTTATCTTTGTTTGCTGAAGATTATTATTTTTTATGAGCCCTATTTGATAAAATAATTAGCTCGCGTTTGACAGTTTTGTACAGGAATCCCTATGTCGCATCTTATAAATAACACAGTGTTTATGCATACAAACACATGCATACCTTATACCCCTATAAAAATAATCAAAGTAAATTATAAAGAGTGTCTTGATTGACATGAATACATTTTTGCTAATCTTTTGATAATGTTTCAACTTTATTTATTTGTTTTTTGTTGTCAGGTAACATATCAAAAATCATCTTAGGTCCTAAATATCTTCTGTAAGTTCCTTGTGGCATTATTTATTATTTTTTCTCTTATTTTTTGGGAATGAAACCACAATAATGTTTTTTATTTTTTATTTCGACGTTTCGGTAGCGTTCCAGCTACCTTTGTCAAGATTAAATGATGATAAAATAATTTTTTGCTCCCTATCTGACACAACGAAAAAATATGACAACTAGACAATCAATAATATTTTAAAGTTTAAGACTACAAAACTTGTCAAATTTTCTTAAGGTCCATTCATAGTAGATCACATCTCTGGTAAAATGTGAAATAAATATTTTATTTATGAATTGAGAAAATTGGTAATCAATTCAATATTCGAACTAGCTTCAAATCTAACTATACGTTGAGATCTATACTAACAAAAACAAAACAAAAAAATGAAGAACAATCTTCAAAAATTGCATACATCAAATATCTTGTGAATGCAACAAATTCTATTTAGGTGAAACATCTAGACCATTGAAAGTTCGAATAAGTGAACATAAAAAATATATCAAAGATAGGGAGTTCTTTAAGTCAGGTATTTGTAAACAAACAAAAATAATATTGAAAGAGGCCAATAATAAAAGACGAAAAATCAAAGAAAGTGCTTTAATACAACTAAATGCAGATAAATGTGTAGCTAGTATTTCAGCCGAATGTAGTCAAATTTGGTTACCACTGTCAGAAAGAGAAATTTCCAATAATCAATTATAAACCTGCGTTATCAGGATAGCATCATAAGTTTTTATCCAGGTTTTCTTATGATTTATCATTGGAATAGTTGTTAATCGATACACACTTCAATACACAAAATCACCAAACTGAGTCATACATATTTTTAAAACAAAAATAATCATACACAAAAAAGTAACAACCAACGCGTTTTATTAACAACATTTCCAAAATAAGCGAAAAAAAAAGCGCTATCCCAATAAAAACCGTTACTGGAACGTGCACTTCACTGGATTCCATTTCTAGTAGACTATCATATCTTTGGAATGTCATAAAATAAAATATTTATTTCACATTTTACCAGATATGTGATCTACTATGAATGGACCTTAAGAAAATTTGACAATAAAGTTTTGTAGTCTTAAACTTCAAAATATTATTGATTGTCTAGTAGTCATATTTTTTCGTTGTGTCAGATAGGGACCAAAAAATTATTCTATCATCATTTAATCTTGACAAAGGTAGCTGGAACGCTACCGAAACGTCGAAATAAAACATAAAAAACATTATTGTGGTTTCATTCCCAAAAAATAAGAGAAAAAATCTTAGGTCCTATTACAGATAAAAATCTTTGATTCCCATCATATTTATAAAAAGGTATTAGCAACATTCTCTTTTTTTACATCTGGTCAGGAAAGGATGATCTACAAATGTTTTATTTAATACATGTGGTATAAAAGTACATAGGCCTTATATTGAGAATAATGTGGGTTATTAGCGACTCGGTACGCTTACAGTTTATGAGTTAATTGTATCTCGTTCAGGTACTTAACTAGAGAGTTTACTTTACAGTCTTTTCCTAAGAAAATTTTAAGGTTCTGAGGTAGATTATTGCTTTGTCTCTGTAGTTTGTATACTTTGGCAAGTTTATCTGAAGCAGTGAAAGGAATGCAGTCAAAAACATTCGATATTGCCATGTTTAACTATGAAAAAGCTAAAGTGCTAAGTATGTGGTGATAATAATTAGAAAAAGGACTTTTTATTATTAACGATATAATTAAACGTTAATTCTTTATTGTGCTTGGTTACTTGGATTTTTTCTATTAACATTATCTTTTCAATTTATTAATGTTAAAAGATGAGCACTTTTCCAAATTTGTTATGGGCTTCTTCAAGCTCTGGCAGCGTTGTACGAAAACCATAATTACCACACCCTCCGAATTACATGATTGGTGATTTTTATCGAAAGCTGACTTCTTATTGGCAAGCGCGTCAATTGACTGATATTGATTTATCCAGTGACCTTTGTATTTTCAATTTTACTTGGTAAAATAGGTACCATACGCCATTTGTACGTTTATGACAGATATGCGCCATGTTTCCTCGCCTCTTACCGATGCCCCGTAGCTTCATTTGAACTTGCCAAACAAACTATACTTAGGGCAGTCAATTAAGAATTGTTTCATTACATAGAAAAGCTGTTTTAGACATTCTGCCTTTAAAATTGATTATTCTTAGAATATAATTTTGAATTATATTCATAGATTCGGAATTGTGTAGATATAGTCCACCCCAAACAATTATTCCGTAACGAATCAAAGATTCAACTATGGATTGATATATCACAATTTTTTTTTCTAAGATGTTTATGAATCATTTTTCTGATTTTACCACAGTATAAGAACGAACCAGTAGTACAACTCTTATAAATTTCATTCATAAATTTCCAGAGCTTTTGATGACCTTGAACGGATAGCTTTACGATTCATTTTGCCATAGGCGTAGGTGGCATAAGTTTCAAAATGACTTGAACGTGTTAAATGTTTTTTCTTAAATATTGTAGAACAGTACACTGATGAGTGAATAAAACAATAGTCTCATACCAAAAATTTATTGGTTTTTCCATATTACAATTTTCATTTTGTTATGATTTTTAAAATTTTTATTGACAAATTTTAATGTGTAATATAGTCGTACCCTGAAGAAAAGTTTCATTAAATATTTTATTGGAAAATCAACACAAGGATGTACAAACTCTGTTGTTTGACTGATATTTATGAGTGATTCAACAATATTATCTTCCGTAGCAACTTTCTCAAAAGTCATTTGGAATAATGTTTCTAATAATGAGATGTATTGTACAAAATTTTCATGCGGCATATTCAAGTTTCCAAAAGTATCCTTATTCGTATTTTCATAACCTCTAAGGTAACAGTATAAAGGCGAATCGTCTAAATTCTGATACGCTTGTGAATACGTCTCACATACGCTGCATGTATGAATTTCCGAACATGTTTCAATTAAATAACCACAAAAGTCTTCAGGCATTGCATTATTTGATGTAAGGAATATTGTTGGAATAGCCTTTTGTATAGAGTTTATAGTTTTGGCATCAAGTCAGGCCTATCGCATGCTTCGAGCCAAACTTTAGCTTTGAAACAAAAACAACAAATTAAATCAATGCATGAAACTAAGGCTCATAAATGTAATATGAAGATCAAATAATAAAGTATTATACTAACAGTTTCTCACCTTTCTGAATCATTTGGAAAAAGGTATAATTTTCCATCACGATTTATAATATTTATTGTTACATCTACGAACTACACACACAATACCCGTTTTCTTCTTTTTAATGGTATCCATTGCAAAAAAGTGCTTATAAATTATAAAAATAATACCGAAAACCTGTAAAAATATAAGCTGTAATAAATAATTCGATTCGCAAATTCACCACTGGCACTTTAGTTGGATCGCAGCACAGCACTGGCCGCCGGATGAGATACTCATCCGAACGACGTTGTAGGTCACAGAGAGCTCGGCAGTGTAACGTCACGAGATAACATACTGGTTCGTTCCTATATTGTGATTTTACCTTGATTATTATTATTATTATTATTACAAGTCATTCGGGGTGCAATGCTCAGGGACACTTAGCTTTCGCCATTGTATCCCTTTCCCCCCGATTCGTACTTAAGCTATGCTTAGGCTGCTTCAGAGAGATGTGCACTAAAGCCAACACTCTTGCAGAATGCAAGTATGTTGTCAATGCTAGTCTCTTTGAATAACTCTGAGTCCAGGCTCGCTGCTCCCAACCATCTATGTCTATGTATCATTAGGTTGGGGCACTTGCATAGGAAATGACACGGGGTCTCTTCCTCCTCTCCACACCATCTACACAAGTTGCTATGTCCCTGTGTTTTGTGTGTGTAACATCGCAGCTCGCAGTGTCCGGTGAGTATACCCAGAACAACTCTTGCCTTGCGTTTACCAATTTTGATGATTGGTTTGGCCCAACTGGAGATGAAATCTCCCGTCAGTTCTTTACACCATCTGTGACCCAGGGATTCCTTCCAGGTTTCCCATCTCTTTCCAATTATTTCCTTCGTTATGGTATTGCATCCTTCTCGGTACGGTATTCCTACCTCCCTTTCTGGATGCTCTCCCGACTTGGCTCCTTGCTTAGCAAGTTTATCGGCTCTTTCATTACCTCTATAACCCGAGTGTCCCGGTATCCAGGTAATAACGACCTTGTTGAATCTGGCTAGCTCATTCAGTGTGTTTTTTGTCTCCCGAACGAGCTTTGACTTTGTGCATGGGTTTTCCAGAGCCATAATGGAGGCCTGGCTGTCCGTACATATGCAAATGCATCTGCTTTGGACTTCTGCCCTTACCAATTGCCTAGAACACGCCTCTATCGCAGCCATTTCTGCTTGAAAGACGGTGTTTTCCGGTCTTAGGCGACAGGCTACATCATCCCTTCGCCTCGGTGCACTGATTCCGAAACCGGTTCCTTCTCCGGTTTTGGAGCCGTCTGTAAACCAGATTTCCCCGTGTTCGGGGCTCTGTTTTTCCTCCCATTCCTCCCTGCTTGGTATTCGCGTTTTATATCGCTGCCCAAACTGGAGAATCCTGGTTATTCTATCCTGAGGTGCGTCGAAAACTGATCCCCTCAAAAAATTTTGAATGGTTCTGTGCCCACTTTCACCTCCTTCCCATTCCTTGCTGCATTTCAGTCTGTATGCTGCTCTGGCTGCTGAGGCCTTAACCTCCAGATCCAGACTATTTATTTCCAGCAACATCCTGATGGCAGCCATGGGCGTACTTCTTTTTAGACCAAAAATCCCTCGTAAAACGACCGCCTGTATGTGATCCAGGCTACGCCTTGAGGTCTTTTTTTCCGTCTCCTTCCACCATACCAACGCTGCGTAGGTCAGTTTAGGTATCAGTATCGCTTTGTAGATCCACAAAGCTTGCCGAGGTTCTAGCCCCCATCCTGTCCCTATAGCTGACCTGCACTGCATAAATATGTTAAGGACTTTCCTTCCCTGCAACCGCAGGTGTTGTCCCCAGTTAAGTTTCTTGTCTAGGTATACCCCTAGATATTTCACTCCCGAGGCATACGGTATAACCTTCCCATAAAATGAGATTTCCTTTTTGACCCTGCTTTTGTACTTTCTTGTGAAGAGCACTATCTCTGTTTTGTCAGGGTTGACTCCCAGAGACTTGCTCCCACACCACTGCCTGACCTTTCGCAGGGCTCTTTCCATGAGATCAGGTAGTACCTCCTCATACTTGCCCTTGACAAGTATTACAAAGTCATCCGCGTACGCTACGGCGTGTATTCGTTCCGCCTCCAGTACGCGTAGTAACTCGTCGGATACCATGATCCACAAGAGCGGTGACAAGACCCCCCCTTGTGGACAACCTTCGCTAACTCTGCCCTTGACAGTTTTACCATTCCATTCGCTGTGGACGCATCTGTCGCTCAGTGATCCCGTCACCCATCTTGCGATGGTTATCGGTATTCCCTGTTTCGACATTGCGTTCTCGATGGAATTTCTCGTGGTGCTATTAAAAGCTCCCTCTATGTCGACAAAGGATCCAATAACAGTTTCCTTTGCCTCAAACGCTTTCTCAATGTAGTTCACCACTGAGTGTAGCGCAGTCTCTGTGGACTTACCCACAGTATATGCATGCTGTCTCCGATGGAGTGGTCGATTAATCAGTATGTTCTGCCTGATATAAGTATCAACCAATCTCTCCAGAGTTTTCAGGAGAAAAGATGTCAGGCTAATAGGCCTGAAGTCTTTCACCGTGAAGTAGCTTTTCTTTCCTGGTTTCGGAATAAATGAAACCCGAGTTTGCTTCCATATATTTGGTACAAATCCTATGGCCACGCATCCCCTCATGATACCCGTTAAAAATCCCAGTATGCTTTTACAGCCTTCCTGAAGCATTTTTGGGAAAATACCATCAGGTCCCGGTGTTTTATACGGTTCGAAGGAATTTATTGCCCATTTTACTTTCTCTGGTGTTACGACTTGTGCTGCCGTCACCCAGTCAGCTTTACTCCTTTGTCCTCGCTTAACTGAGGGCTGAGAGTTTTCCTCTCTGACAAAGTCAGGGAAGCTTGCCTTTCCTTGAACATGAACAATTTACATTTTTATCAATTAATATTCCAAGATACTTAGTATTATTATATTTCAATATATTTACTACGATTAATATATTCTTTATATTATAGATGTTGAAGATTTAGCTAAGTGCGTGGCAAAGCAACCAGAACCGGAAATTAAAGAAACAAAAGCTGCCAAACGACTCTTCAAGAGCGTTAATAAGATGATAACTAAATTAGACTCTGTATTAGTCGATTTGGAAAAAAAAGAAAAACAATTGAAGAAAGATCTAGAAATCGAAGCAACGGATAAAAAGAAGGAAGAATTACTGAAAATCGACGATATTATAGCTGTAATACATAAAATCAAAGACGTTCCTGATCAAAGTAAAATTGATCAAATCAAAAATGTTCTGAAGAGGATGGACGACGATAAAGATGGTTCGTTGAAAGTAGAAGACGTCTTAAAGGTAAATATTAAAATTTTTATCTATTTTTTATGTAATCGAGAATTATTTGGAAAAATTTCAGCTCTAATTAATTTTTGAGCGTTTTTAATGTATGTGGTTTGGGATCATTATGTTTTCAATTTTGTGCCAGTCTTTTTGATGTACCGTTATGTTCAATGAAGTGTTGTACACCGATTCTAACATCTTGTAAATAAGGCTTGTTGAAATAGGTTAGTATTATTTTTAAACTGACATTGGCTATCAATCAAAGTCATAATAGAAATCAATATGCCTCAATTAAATTTAGTTCAGAGAGCAAAAATTATTGCTTATATACAAGATCGGGTTCCTATTAGAGACGTTGTTTATACAGGGTGGGGCAATCTTCTGACATCGGAGGATTACATCGTTGTGGTGATAGATAGAACTTTATGGTTTTGTGTGAGCTAATACAGTTACTGAGGGTACATTTTGAAAATACTCTCGATTCTACAGGGTGTTCCAAAACCACGTAGCAGCACAAACTTACATTTTTTTAAATGTAACGTACTATATTTTGTTCAAGAATCGAAAAGATCTCACCGAGAGCGTTACAAAAATATAGCACTCTAATATATTATAAGGGTGTTTTACAAAGATATGGCCAATTATTAGCAAAAAAGACCTCCTCTTTAACACTCTGAAGAACAGTAAATTAAAATAAATTAACAGGTCTTTGTATTCAAATGTCATACAGACATCATTGGCTGTGCTCAGTATTAATTAATTTTTTCATCTGTGGCTTCTTTAATACAGGGTGAAACAAAACGCAAATCAAGCAATATCTCAAAATTTTTAAATGAATCACCCTATAAGTCTTTTTACAATTTGTTAGTACAATTAATAAACTTTCCAACGATGTAGTACACTTAGGGCATAAGTTAATGGAAAATCGTAGATATTTTATGATAATGGTCAAAAACAAGTATTTTACGTACACAAATTAAATGTTATTAAATTTTTACATGCAACATCTTGTGAATTTTAACATTTCTAAGGCATAAATTCTAATCGTAATTTTGGATGCATCTAAAATATCTTTGACTTCTACTCTTACCATTAGAGGAAGGAAAGAAGGAATTATGTTGGAAGAAATATTTTTGTTTACTGTAAGTAGGCTAATGTCATTATAGTACTAATAAATATAAAAGCAGTTTGTAGTCTTTACGAAATAATTACTTAAGTCACCACAAACAGTATATCTCAGTTATGTAAAATGCAAGCTTGTAATTTATTTTCTAACTTTTTCTATTTTTGAAAAACAATTATGAAAACCAACATTATAAGAACACTCACATTTACATAAATGAACATTGACATTCTATAAAAAGTTTAGTAGTTTATGCTTAGTGTTCAAAATGGCGACCATTTACTTACATACAATTCTTTTCAAAAACTAGGATCTTACTCTTTCCAACATAGCTGGAGTTTTTGTGGTAAATGCGTTACGAATCCTTTCTTTCACGTCTTCTCTGGTAGTGGGTTCCGTTTGATACACAAGTTGCTTGATGTATCCCCATAAAAAGAAATCCATCGGAGTAAGATCTGGAGATCGAGGAGGCCACGAAATTGGTCCCCCACGTCCTATCCACCTGTCGGTAAAATTTCTGATATACAGATGCTCCATCTTGTTGGAACCATAAGTTAACTATTGTGTTTGAATCAACTTCCTAAACACAAACGAAGAATACAGCAATATTTCTTTGACATTTATTAGTAGATACTATTTTGATAGTAGCCCACTTGATATAATCAAAAATATGGCTTGATTATGTTTCGCCCATTCTCAAACAAGCCTATAATAACAATTTTTGAAAGGGAAACATGAATAAATATGAAATTTTTGGTAATTCCAGGTACCTATGGTATTAGCAAATATTTTATTTCATTGATTGGATATTGTAGATGCATCCACGATTAGAATTTATGCCTTAGAAATGTTAAAATTCACAAGATGTTGCATGTAAAAATTAATTACCAATTAATTTGTGTATGTAAAATACTTGTTTTTGACCATTATCATAAAATATCTACGATTTTCCATTAACTAATGCCCTAAGTTTACTACATCGTTTGAAAGTTTAATAATTGTACTAACAAATTGTAAAAAAACTTATAGGGTGATTCATTTAAAAATTTTGAGATATTGCTTGATTTGCGTTTTGTTTCACCCTGTATTAAAGAAGCCACAGATGAAAAAATTCATTAATACTGAGCACAGCCAATGATGTCTGTATGACATTTGAATACAAAGACCTGTTGATTTATTTTAATTTACTGTTCTGCAGAGTGTTAAAGAGGAGGTCTTTTTTTGCTAATAATTGGCCATAACTTTGTAAAACACCCTTATAATATATTAGAGTGCTATATTTTTGTAACGCTCTTCTCGGTGAGATCTTTTCGATTCTTGGACAAAATATAGTACGTTCCATTTAAAAAAATGTAAGTTTGTGCTGCTACGTGGTTTTGGAACACCCTGTAGAATCGAAAGTATTTTCAAAATGTGCCCTCAAAAACTGTATTAGCTCACACAAAATAATAAAGTTCTATCTCTCACCACAACGATGTAATCCTCCGATGTCAGAAGATTGCCCCACCCTGTATAATGCATACAAGCAAAAATTCAGTAATAAAAATAAAACATAGGTGGGAAAGGGATAAGACTTTAGAAAAGGCAGTAGAAGGCAGCGGGAAAAACAAGAATTTCTACGGAAGACCAGGATATTGCCCTGATCCAATATTTACAGGACAACCCATTCCAAATAACACGGGCTGCTATAGAGATGGGGCCATTACTAAATATTAAGGAATTTTTATATGAACAAATTTTGTTATTTTAAGTTTGCTGTTAATGAAAAATAAATATATAACTTTATTTATTATTATTATTTAGCAATATAAACCTTTATATTGTTTGCTACATTCTTGTACATCACTTTATCGAACTTTAGAAAGGATAGGCAGGTTCACTAAGCACAACTGCTGTACAACACTTCATTGCAACTGTAGGTGGATTTATTTTAAAACATGAAATGAAATTTTGATCGAAAGCGATAAAAAGTCTCCCAATTGCATAAAATTAATCAATTTTGAACGAATTGATTACTTATTTTCAAAAATTATTTCATAATGTTTTTGGTCGATGAACAGGTATTTTTGATAAGTTTTGTGCCAATCTTGTTATGTGGGTGAATTTATTTTAAAATTAATTTCTTATTTCACATACAGAAAATTTTCTATCGATGTTTTCTCGTTGCTACAAACTTGCCCTATTCTTTTAAAAACTATTGGGTATTTTTAAAATTGTGACACGTTTGTTCAAACTATTTTTTAAATCTAAATTTTTTTTTCAAAACCTATAAGATGTGATAAAATTGTGTTTTTTTTTATCAATTTTTGAACAAAATCTTTATTTTTTTTCAGTTTTGTGTTTTTGGGAGGATTTATTTCAAATGGAATTTTTTTCTCTCGTTATTATTACGTTTTCAAAACATGTTTATTATTATTTATTTAATTTTCTCAATTCCGGGTGTCTCATAATATATTTTTTATTGTTGAACCATTTTACCCATTTAAAGCACGCCTCAGCGTGTTTAAATCGAACTTTAAAACACGCGCGTGTTTTAAAGTTACTATGGCAACATCAACAACTCGATACTCGAAGTCAAAATGACGATGAAGATTTTTGCGGTATTAACCGCGATTCAGTTTTTCTACTTAACAAATCGATATTAGAATCCATTTTTATGCACTGCGGTGACAACCATGTGACAGCAATAAATTCAAATTAGTTTGTGTCTTTCTCATTACCATGACAACACAAGGTATACGAGAATTCAACGAATTCTACCATTTTACGTTATCAGTTCTTATTTCCATTTCTTGTTGTTGTAGTAGTAATAGATACCAGTATTTATAATTTCAAAGTGCACCAATAAAAAAAATAGCGTAAAGTATTCGTGGAAAACTGGTCTCTAAAACAATTGCTCTATTTCGAGCACTCCGGTTTCGCCGTCGTGCTCGAAAAATCGCGCGTGTTTTAAAGACCTTAATATCCACTTATACTTTAATATACTATTATCGCTTTAATGCGAATTTAAATTGGCTATAGTCAAATGCAGTCTTATCAAGCGGGTCATACGATTCAACAAAGACATACTCACCGTTTTTGTTTTCTTTTATTGCGTTTAATCATAACTTCCAAATAAAATCCGTAAGATGAATAAGGCTTATGCAATTTTGACGGGAGAAAAAAGGATATGTATTTAGTTTTCAGCGATTCTAAAAAGTCTTTCACCAGCGAAGTTTTTATTTAAATGTCAGTTATGTCACTTTGTCAATTCAAAGTGACAATATGAATAATAAGAAGCAATTTTCCGGTATTTTGCAAGCTCAAGCAAAAAAAATGGTACTTAATCCGATAGATTTCTTCTGTACGTTCCTTGTGGCATTACTTATTCTTTTTTCTCTTATTTTTTTTGGGAATCAAACTACAATGTTTTTTTTTTCGAGAATGAATGAAAAAGTGGAAATTCGTCAACCAGTGTGCAGGAAACATCAACCATCATTATTTTCTCCTGGTATATTTGTAATCTCTCATTTTGGTAACCTCTGTGTCTTCTGATTCGATACATATGGTTAGTGACCTTTGAACCCGCACGATGCGAGCGCTTTTGATTATAATACAAACCTGATTTAATTTCGAAAGTGTTAGTATAATTTGCATTTAGGGGTCATCCATAAATTACGTCAACCAAATTTTAGGACCTTTTAACCCCTGCCCCCGTATTTTTCTTCACATTTTTAGAACCCCCTCACCGCTGATGTGATATTCCAAATATTTCAAATTTATACTTGTATTTAAAAATAATCAAAAGAAAAAAGTTATATTTTAATTTTTTTAATCTTTATTACACAAGGGTGATAAGTTAACTTTCTGTAAACTGTGCATTGCTAAAATTGCGATTTATTGAAGTGAAAAACTCTTCAGCCGGTTTCTGTGATTTTTGGTAGTGGAAAAACGTATGGGCTGGTCGCCGTCTAACTGTAATGCGTAATTTGGACGAGGGTTGATTTTTTTGTAAAAATTTCCATTTACTACAGGCGCACAGTACAAATTTGAAGAAGTTAATTTGTTTGCAAAAACTCCTCCTATGTACACATATGATAAAAAATTTTTAGGGATCAATTTTTTGGTAAAAATTCCTAAATCATTGGCGTACGATAGAACTTTTAAATAGGAATCATGTATTAGCAAAAATTTCCATCCAACATGAGCGTTCTATACAATTCTAATGATAAGTCAATCTATTTATAATGTCTAGGTATATCATGTGCTAACGATGAATAATGTTTAAGGGGTAATACTATGTGCTTGACGCAGTTTTTGTATAAATTGCGTAGGGCCAGTTTCATAATGCTTTTAAAGGAACCTTTAAGCGTAAAAGGTCGTTTGTAGTGTAGTGATCTGTTTTATAACCAAAAATTCACTATTAAAGCTTCCTTTAAGTTAAATATCAAATTTTTACCATTTCTGAAGCTTAAAAGGACTTTCAAGAGACAGATGTCAACTTAGATTTTAGGTGTATTTTTTATAGTTTGGTTTTTGCTAGTTCTAAACACGTTAAAGCATTAAAATGAGTTGGTGTTTCCAAGGCCTTCGCAAGTCGAATAGTTAAGAGAGTATGTCAAGCCATTGCTTACTTACTTACTAACTAATAAGAGATATAAATTAATATAATCAATGGGAACTCAAATCCTTTTCCGCTATCATAATTTCTAAATCTAATAATCTCATCTTTTTTTATGTTCTTCATCACGCATTGATGTTTATTACTTACCGTTATAAATGTAAACAATCAAAATACGGAAAGTGTTGTAGTCAATTCAAACCACTAACAGCCAGTTTCACAATAATAGGTTACCTCATGGTTAAAAAGTATCCAATGGTTTCGACAAAATTTGGATTTCACAATATGTGGCCAAGGGAATAAGTATAGGTTAACCATTAACAGTCAGTTTCACAATCGGTGGTAAACTCTTAGGATTAAGTAACCTTAACCGAGACACTAACCATTAGAACATGTTTCACAATCATCATTTAACTAATGGTCAGATAACTTATGAAATTATATTAACTTTTGTTATGTTGGTATGAAAACCATCGATAGTATGATGTTCTATGTCAAATGAAAGGAAAAAGCAGACCTGTAGAGGTTATGTTTTACAGTTTTTATACTGGAACTACCAAACTACCCCACGCTTTAATTGTAGGATGTGGAATAGCCTCCTCAATATCTTCCAACAGACTTTCTACTGTCCACTTTGACATACGAAATCTGCATAAAAAATTGTGACTGTCGAATTCTTCCAAATAATCACGTCTTGGGCGAATAATTTTTGGCCGTCTGACTTCATCGTCACTGCCATGGAGACTAGATAAGGAGAACTAACTCATATTGGAAAAATTGACAAATCTGTCCTCAAAATCGTCTTTCTAAGTAGTTTGGTTTTTGACCGCAGCATGCGCATTGTACCTTAAGAACCCATTTCTGACAGAAACTACAATAACCTTACTTTTTATAGATGACAGTAGTCCAATAGTAAACATTACTAAAATGCAAAGTAAGAACTAGAAATATAAAAATTATTTAAAATAGGCAGGGTGTTCGTTGTTGAAAGCCATTGCAATAGTGGTTGGTAGTGCAGATTAGGTATAAAACGAAGATGCAAATTGAATTTAATTCAGGAAAACTGAAGTTTTTTCAGTAATCAAAAATATTCAGATAAATAAAGTAGGAGATAATTATTATCTTGAATCAAAATTATAATTATACCCCACTTGTGAAAAGTATAGAAAAAGCACAATTGCATACAAAATACTTTATTTTGCTGATATTATTCTGTTCTATACAAGTATATATAAGAGATCAGGAAGAAGAAAGGCGAACAATGATTTGAAGAAAAACTAGAGGTTGATAAGAACTGAGTTATGAAACTAATCTGATGAAAGTACTAGTATGCCTTTTATACAGAAAAAATATGAATTCAGTTGATATTCAGATAAAAATAGGAAATGAAAATATAAATGAGGTGAGAACATGAATTCAAACAAATATATTCAAGAAATAGAACAAAATTATGCAATTATTGGTGCACTTTACCAATAGGGATTAATGAAACCATGAGACATTGAAACTAATCAATGACACTTATTTCTTACCAATCTACAGCCAAGTAAGTTCAGTCTAGGCAATTATGGAATAGCATCAATAGATAAAACACAGAGTATTAAAAATAGTGTAGTGAATGTTTTGTGCAGTTGAGTTAATGAATATCAACAGATATATATTTTGTGTACTCATGTATTTTACGATTGGTGACTTTCCACTGTGTTTGCTTTTAGGAAATAAACTTTTGTATTGTTAAAATAAAGTACCTACTTGAAACAATTATTTTCTTGCATGATGGGATTCATTTTATTATCTTATATTGAAAACCTGTGCAGGCATCAACTTCCACACGTTAAACCACTATTGCAAAATGGTAGTTGTAATAGCACATATAGATTGTAGAGTAAATTATAGGACAGCAGGGAGCCCTACAGAAGTCCTTGTTAAGTTATAAATTTTTGGCACTTTTACTTGTAATGCTCTATCACTAAAGTAGTCTTAAATATTTATGACACATCACTTAATATAGTTTGTAGGACATACCACAGTTCCAAACACCTTAAAATGCTTTGGTAATGTCTAGAAAAATAGCAACACTGTTTTCTTCATAGTCTAGAGGTTTGTATATTTGATGTCAGGTTCAATAGTGAATGTATAGTTGAGCATTTTCTCTAAAACCAATCTGGTATCAAGATATATATTATCTATGTGTTCACTTGTAATCCTATAAATCAAGGTAAATCTATCAAGTTTCCTAATTACCTTATTTTAACTTTAACAGTAAACTTATTACCAACTTATAGTAGGCGATATAAATATAACAGGCCATAAAATAAGTAGATTTCAAGTAAGAGACAAAATACAGATTGTACACTTTATTTTTAGGTGAAAGAAGTTACATGGTGTGTAGTTGATTAGGTACTTCTCATGAAAATCTGTATAGGTATTTAACATTTTCATAATTTCTTCATCTAAAGGCTTGACCAGTTTGGAAACAATCATATTTTCGTTAATTTCATGAAAATAACCTAAAATATTAGATATTATCAATTATGTAATTGTTTCATTATTTCTTAATAATAGGACCAAATTTGTGTTTAGAGCTTATGGCTAGTGACATTTATCAATACATACCTACCTTCTATGTCTTCTATTCTAAATTATTCGAAGGCCATTCAATATAGTACATTTGAAATTATACACTGCCTCCAAGCATTTCAATTGATTTCTCCTTCTTCGTTTTTTCATATTTTTGTTAGTTAATATTTTACTATGTAGGAAGCCAGATTCAGAAAAACTTTATACATAATGTATTTTTATACATAGGTATTTCTTAATTCAACTTGAATTTATTTTTCATAATTGGGGTGAACTTGGATCTAGAATATACTTACTTTCACGAGGGTGTCTTCTTTATTCTTCAAATTTCTCTTTTATACTCATTGTAACTGTGTGCTGGACCTTTAAATTAGTTCTTAAATTCCAGAACAAATAAGACATGATAGTATATATTCGTATAATACATTCAGCTGATTATTTTACCCCAAAAACGATCACAATTTTCGATATTTTTTTAAAAAAGGGGACAAAAAAAGGATTTCTTATCCAAAAAATGATTTAGTTATATTTCCTAACCTCACTTACTTTACACGTGAAGCGCGAACTGTCAAAAGATCCTGCAACCAATAAAACTTGATGGACAAAAGTTTTATGATTGGCTGTGAAGGTTCTTATTCTTAGCTGGCGCCCTCTACCTTGTGCAAAAATTGAAATACATGGAGTTCGGTCTCCTTATATAGTCTCCATGGTCACTGCTATAGGCATCAACATCGTACTCTTACATATTTCTAATTGTTTATAATTGAAAATAACAATATTTACATAGTTTTAAAATTTGACAGTTGATGAAGTTAACAATCATAAATTGGGTTAGATTTCCTTGGTTAGCACAGTTACCCGTACTTTGGATTGCAGTTAAATTTTTTAATGGTTAACCTTTACTTATACGCTTGACCACATATTGTGAAAACCAAATTTTGTCGTAACCGTTGGATATTTTTTAACCATGAGGTAACATATTATTGTGATACTGGCTGTAAAACATTTAACTGCAACCCAAAGTACGAGTAACTGTGCTAACCAAGGAAATCTAACCTAATTTATGATTGTTAACTGCATCAACTGTCAGATTTTAAAACTGTATATTGTTATTTTCAATTACAAACAATTAGAAATATGAAAGAGTACGATGTTGATGCCTATAGCAGTGACGATGAAGTCAGACGGCCAAAAATTATTCGCCCAAGACGTGATTATTTCGAAGAATTCGACTCACAATTTTTTATGCAGATTTCGTATGTCAAAGTGGACAGTAGAAAGTCTGTTGGAAGATGGTTTTCATACCAACACAACAAAAGTTAATATAATTTCATAAGTTATCTGACCATTAGTTAAATGTTTATTGTGAAACATGTTCTAATGGTTAGTGTCTCGGTTAAGGTTACTTAATCCTGAGAGTTTACCACTGATTGTGAAACTGGCTGTAAATAACCAAAAAGTAAACTCAAATTTTGTCAAAAATCCGTCAAATTAAGGAGGAGCCTGACGAGCAGTGCAGCCAACTCAGTATGTTCAAGCCTAAATGGAGATTTTATCATGAGGACGCGTCCATACTATTATGAAACTGACCCTAGTTTTAAGAGAACCTTTAGGCTAAAGGACCCTTTAGTTAAATGCCCATTTAAGCAATCATTATGAAACTCCCTTAGAACATTTTGTTTGACTGTATTTTAGTCGGATTTTTAATATAAAATTGATATTTCCCCAGGTAATCGAAATAATAGGAAAGGAAAATGTGAATCTTAGTCCGAAACAAATTGATGAATTGGTAGATCTCATCGATAAAGAAGAAATCCTGGAAGTAGAAGATAAAATCGAAAAGGCACTACAAAAGGACAAAGAAGAAAAATCCGTAAAGAAAAAGGAATGTGATAGTTCAGACAAAAATAAAGAAAAACCCACAAATTCATTCATTAACGATACTCCAAAAACGAAAATGGAAACACAAAATGTTGCATTTCCACAACAGTCAAGTATTGATAAATCGAAGAGCGATTCCAAATCGCTTTAATTTCTTAGTTTTTAATTTAGTTAATTTTGTTATTGTACTAATATACTTGTGACGAAGAGTTTAAATTATGCTTCTAATGTACAAGTTGTAAAATTTTCTACCAGACGAAAAAAAAATCCCAATGCATATGATATATATAATTGTGATTTTAGTACAGGTATTACGTTCTAATATATTTCTGTCTGGGTGTAAACAGGTGTGATATTTAATGTACATTATTAATTATTGTTTCTAAATGCGAAGGCGAAGGATTTAGAAAAAAATCGTTGGATACCAGTTCCGCTTTTTAAGTTTTTACAAACAACTATGAGTGAAATAAAAAGTTATTTCGGTAAAGATTGTTTTATTGTTTTTTTTTAAATATTGTTACGTCACAACTGTTGAGTACAGAGTTTACTTGAAGGACAAAAAAAAATGGTGCTGAATTGGGACGATAAACAGTTGGACGCACGCGGACGGCACTCGTGGGTTTGTTTGGAGAGCTAAGGGTCGAGGATATATTTGATGGGAGTTAATTAAACGAGAAATCTATTAAAGTGCGCCAGAAATTTTAATTTACAGAAAAAATTTCAAAAACTGCGATATCACTGGAGAAGCGGAATAAATACACGTTAAATTGCTTTTCTTACAGCGAAGAATCACATATGGTGTCTTCAGAGGCGAGGTGTCTGTGGAGAGTAAGGATGTACTCACTGAAACGTGTTCATTATGGTAACCAGTTTAATCTCGGGAAAAACCTATTGTTAGATTTATAAAATATCTATAGCCGATATAAACTACTTTTGAAAACCGGAACTTAGGGTCGTAGCGCATTGGACCTTAATTCTTTGTCGGGATACTTTTATTAATTTTTATTGTTTATCGGAATTAACGTATACGAAACATTTGTCCTAACCTTCCAAGGAAAGATATTACGACAGGTCCGTACTAGATAGAAATTTATCGTAGATAATTAATTTATTTAACGGGGCAAAAAGTGAGAAAATAAAAACGTAACAATATCTAATATTTTTTAAAATCATATTTAATATTATATAGAATTTATCTCAAGTTTAATTTTAATATTAATTTATTCATTATTGATGTCTCAATTTTCATATCAAATATAAACGACCTTTTCAAGGAACACGGTGCAATGGGTGTAACTCTTGATGACAATGGAAACATTAACATGTTTCTCTATGCAGATGATTTGGTGCTACTAGCCAAAACCCAAATATACCTATCAAAATAATTACTAACTCTCGAAGTATATGGCAATAAAAATAATTTTTTTCTACGACAACCTCGATAAATGTTCATTTTATAACCGTAACCTCAATCATAAACAAGCACATTTTGTACAGAATTTCATTTTTGCAATGGACTGCTAGGCAAGTTGCTAAGCAACAAATGCGAAATGGAATATTTTGTGTTAGATCTAGGTTCTCTTTAAAATCACGCCGACTACGGCTTGTCAAATTATGACGTCCAGCGACAAATTGATGAAATGTCAGCAGATCGTTTCTGTCAAAGTTTTAGTAGGTAACGAGTAATTTCATAGTTTTTTTCTATAAATACATTTTTTAGGCTTCTATTTCTGTGTACCTATTAGAAATAGCAATGAAGAAAATATTAACATTTTGATGAATTTATATTTTAATTCTGATAGAAAGACCATTAGCGGCGAATTCGGAGTAATGAAATATTATCAAAGGTAATACCACGAGTGCTTTAAATTTTATTGATAATTTTTTCTTTTCCACGAAAACTTGTTTATTTGGCAAAAGTATGAAAAGAAACCGACTGATAAAATCACGAGTCCGTCAGGACGAGGGATTTTATCTAAATTCGGTTTGTTTGAATGTTTTTGCCTCAAATAAACAAGTTTGAGTGATGAAAATAAAAAATTATGTGATAAAATTTGAAGAGCGAATTGTATTTGGGAAGATTATTTTTTTCAATATTCTCTTGGGTGATGGCACTCAATCGGTATGTGTTCATTTTTCAATAAACTTCGAAGCACTTTTAGTTGTCAATAATGACAAATTCAAAGTAAAATTTTGACGTTTCGATGTAAACAAAGTATTATCGATTAGGAAGCAGAATTATCAGTATAATACCGAATGATTGGCTAGAATAATGTATTGCTATTGGTTAAAACCACCAAAATGTCAGATTTTTACAAGTGAAAAAAATAATCAGTTTATTTCTTTCCAAGTTTTTGCAATGTATGCATGTATTAAACGTGAACGATATGTTGTCATAGAAAAAGTATAGTATGCAATTCGCAACAAAATGGCCATTTTGCACTCGTATGAATTGCAGCACTTGCCTTTGGCTCGTGCGGCAAATTTCATACTCGTGCAAAATGGGCATCATTTTGTGCTCATTGCATAATATACTAGTAAGTAATAAGTAAGGCAACTTTGTAAAGACTGAAATAGTAATATTTCGTAAAAACTCAAAATCGTGTCATCAACCCCTATATCATCAATTTCTATAAACTATAAAAATATCAATATACAGCGTGTCCACGGATGGAGTATCCTATAGGTGAAAAATTTTTAAATATTAATTTAGTGAAAAATGTTATTCTTGATCAAAAGTTTTGCTTGTTCCGAAACCCCATAAAATGAAATAAAATTCAAGTTTTTCAAAACCCGTATCATTTTATGGCCAGTTTTATGAAAACCTGGAGTCTGACTTTTTGACATTTCTTCACATATTGGATAATATCGAGGGAACCTTAAGGTTTGCAAGGTTCTAGTCTACGCCATTAGATTCAGAATTGAATTTTCCATAAAAAGAGTAATTTTCCACATCGAAAAACCTTAGATATGGATTTTAGAATTTTCAGGTTTTGAAAAAGTCCACACCGAAACTTATACTAATTCGCGAAGACTCATAATTTTAAAAATACCTCTCTTTATAGAAAATTCAATTCTGCATCGAATGGCGTAGACTAGAACCTTGCAAACCTTAAGGTTCCCGAGCCAATATGTGAAGAAATGTCAAAAAGTCAGACTCCAGGTTTTCATAAAACTGGCCATAAAATGAGACGGGTTTTGAAAAACTTAAATTTTATTTCATTTTATGGGGTTTCAGAACAAGCAAAACAAGCAAAATCGTGTAACAAATACAATTTTTCCATTTTTTCTTTTTAACCACTTACCCTAAACTATAACATTTCAAGGTCATATTTTTTCCACTTGTTAGTTAGGTTTTCTCAGTCGGTTTCAGAGACGGATGTTAGCTTTCTTGTTAAAATTAATCATGTTAGCTACGGAAGGTTGAAAACGTCGCGACATTTATGGAGTCCGAATCTGAGCATAGAATTCAAATTCTTTTAAAAAATCATCGGATAGTCGAAAAAAAAGTATAATGATCTATTACTCCTGATTCACATTCCCTGTTAAACTCGGTTAGAGTATCTCTGTGAAGGTGGTGGGAGGCAACTACGTCATCATTAACCATTTCTGACATCCTATTTCACTTTATGTTTACCCACTGTGATATAAATATAGCCTAACATTTATTTTTAATCCGAGAGAAAAAAGATTTGTGGTTTGTAATCCTAATTATTGTTCATGTCTATGAAAATTAAATATGAAAAAATTGAGTTGTGTGCAAACATGTTCTTAATTAATAGATGATGAACTGACCCCTGTTCTGCTAAAAATTACTTCACTCTCCTAATCTTTACCATTTCGTAATATTTTTATATTTTCCCGTGTATCTCGTATTTCGACATCCACTCCATTAATTTCTAATTTGAATGATTTCATATTATTTTTTAAGCAAATCTTCAAGTTCAGCCATAGAACACTTACTTTCTCTATGACATAAAATACTTCACTATTTTATGCTCTACGAGTTCAACTTTAACCACCTTTACCTATTATGGAGCTGGTAAACCAAAAGGCAGGTAGGGGAGGTGTACTCAAACGGAAATGACGTCACGGTTAAACTCAATAAAATGTTATTATTATATCAGCTTTATCCATAACGGGTGATAGAGAGTTATTGGAACTTTTATAAGGTCAAGCAGTAATAGTGCTGCCCTTATAGTGACATATACGCATGCGCATTTGATGTTTTAAATAAGGGAAACATTATTGAGGTTAGTGCTTGTCCTTATTTGTGCGCCATTGCCGCAGTGTACTATTCCGACTTTATTTCATGTTTCATATTTATATGTCACAATTTGTAAGTGATCTGTGTCATCTGTGACACAACCAGACTGGACACAACCTAACTTTGAATAATAGATTTTAATGGATTGAATGAATATAAAATGATTATAATAATAAATATTTTCCAATGAAGATAAAAACGTATGTACTTAAAAAAAGTGAGGCTACATTTAAAAAAAATGTACCCCTTTTAATATAATGTCATTATAGGGTTTCAATAATTCCAAATTTTAAGTCTGTTTTAAGGTCGAGCACTATTTATTTAAGGTCATCACAATTACTGCAAAGCAGTAAATTCGTGTTTCCACTAACTCTCTAATAACTCCAAATTTTAAGTCTGTCTTAAGGTCGAGCACTATTTATTTGAACTTGCCAAAAAAATAAAATCATTTAAAAACAATTAAAATCGTAAGATTAATCATAAGGAACTTCGTAGAAAAAGAAAAATTCCAATAACGATTAAATTACCTGAGAAATGAAGGGTTAAAATTTGAATCATTTGAACTGCTCTTAAAACGCGCTGCCATTGGTTGTGACGTCAGACCGCACTTTTCGAGTTAGGCGATCGTGAACTGACAATTCAAACAATACTTAAAAACTGAGAAACTGACGCTAACGATTCGAATTCGATAAAAAATCAATAAGAAATGCTTCAAATGGCTGTCGAAATCGAGCCGGCCGGGTGCTTTCTATGGTTACCGATGCACGAGGTGCGGTGTGACGTAACAGCCGCTGCCGCGCATTCTGCTTCGTTTGAATCATAGAGATAGTAATAAGGAAGGAGACGACATCCAGTGTTAGGTTCCATATGTACATGTGGAATCAGTGGGCGTGGCTAAGTATGGTACGCAACGTATTTCTGCACAGAACCGGATTTGATGTTTTTCGATATATGAATTTTTAGTATTGATAATCGATGTAATGCAGTGAATCCTTTTTAATATTTGTAATATTCGTAATACACCCCTGCATATTATTTATCTTACCTGTGGTACGTTATTCCCGAAGATTTCTTAATATTCACGCCGTCTCGACTGGTACAACTTCTAACAGCACAAGAAACCATTTTAGTCAATCAATTAAAACAAAAGTATCTTTAAAAATGTAATTTACAACACCAATGACACTTAAAAATAACTTTGACATTAGCGTGGCACGAAAATGGCTGACCGAGTACGCTTTAGATCACGTGACTTCGTCTCCTCCCTTTATTACTATCTCTATGGTTTGAATATAACCGGTGGCGATTGCAACTTTAAAGGTACATTTACATTCAATTACGCGCGTGCTTAAGCTTAAAATTTGCTCGCTTGACATATGACGTCTCCATGTATCCATTTACATTGAAAATTTCACTTTTGCTTAAGCAGTGAAATTTTCAATGTAAATGGATACATGGAGCCGTCATATGTCAAGCGAGCAAATTTTAAGCTTAAGCACGCGCGTAATTGAATGTAAATGTACCTTAATTATTTATTGTGAAATAAGTATTGCGATTTAAGGGCTGATATTTGGTAGGTATAATGTGTTTTCATATATGAACACACATTTTGGTAAAATAAAAAAAAATGGGCAAGTTCCCTATTACTGCAATGCAGTAAATTTGTGTTCCCAATAACTCTCTAATGTGGATGAAATATACCTTTGGTATTCAAATGTCACCACTATTTGCCATACGTCAAAATTTTTTCAAGTTCTTATTTTGTGTTTTCTCACCTTTTCTATTAATATAAGAACCTAATTGAATCTTAATTTCTGGCCAATTTCATCGAACATCGCCAATCGTTAATTAATTAACGATTAACTGATATATGAAAATATTTGGTATCATTAAAATATTTATACTTTTAATTAAAAGTATAAATAGTATCTATTGTATGTGAAAATATCTCTATCGTATATAAATTATACATGTGATAAATACATTTTGTGTTAACTTACAAAATTTGAAAACGTTACGCTTCTGATTTGGAGTCGGATGTCAATTTTACTTGGCGTTGGTTTTGACAACAAGGTAGCGCATACGACTGCAACTTCACGTGGCTTCTTATCTGAAATGGAGGGTAGTATATGTGCTTTGCGATATTTAGAGCAAGTTTAAAAAACCCAAAATCATTTTTGGAAGTAGTTTTGTGTATTTACAGCGTAAAGTAACATATTGCCGCTTGAGAAAGAATGTTGCGGAGCGCAACGACCTTTAGCAAGCGGCAGTTTTACTTTATTCTCGAAAATCACTTAATTTCTTCTAGTGCGCGTAAATAACTAATTACGTACTACCTGAATTCAAATGAAATCTTAAGTCGACAAATGCGGAGGATTGTTACTTTATTAAGGTTCGCTTATTTCATCAAATTTCTTGGAAAATCTCCTTCGTGGCATATAGCCAGGGACGTAGTTGTTGCTTCTTAGTTAATGGCCTGGTACTTGAAAAGTAATTTTCAAATTTGTGAGGCCTTATAATAGTATTAAACTAATATCTTGGACATAGATTAGTTTTTTGTTACATTTGGTAATTTCGAGCCAGGGACAAAACAAAATAACTCATTATTTACCGAGAGCATTCACAATTTAATAATAACGATGTTTACAGATTAGCACAAGCATTAAAATAATTTTTAATTTTTCCTGCTAGTCCACGGCAAATCTGTTGCAAATTTACTTTAAAATCATATTGAAAAAATATATATATATATTTATTATATACCTACTAAAATTGTTGTATAGTGCCGTTATGTGTTAAAAAAATATGGACTTTTATTTACATATTGGTAAACGAACACTGTTTATTAAAAAAGTCAAACTTTGTTGAGATATAATATTAAGATTTATTATTTTGTTTTTATAAATTTTGTCCATAATGTACTTCAAAAAAAGAAAAAAATGAAAATTTGTAAAAATTTTTCATTCTTTTATCACTTTCAGTGACTTGTAATATAGGATCTTTTTAATATATTTAAATTTATAAATAAATTCCAAATTGCACCTCAATTGTACTTTATTTTAAACACCTATTCCATAATTTAGAAGAGGGAGGAACGTGTGTACATGCCTCCCTAGGGTGGGAAGTATGAGTCTCCTTCCTGATATGAGGAAAGAAAGTGTATATTTTCTAGAGGTAGGAGGAAAAAATAATTTCATGAGGACTGTCTAATAAATCACAATTAACCACCAATTCAAAGAAACACACAGACCTACAAGCCGATCAGGGGCGTATGATACGGAGCTTCGGGTTATAGGGGCCCTTAATGTGTAAAATGTTATCCACAATGTCACTCAATCTCGTGCATCTCAGTTAAGACATCTAACTGCTATCTGTATCTGTAGAGTGGGGAGGGTGAGTGTGTAGGCTCACAGCACTTAGACCACATGTGACCCATTGTACATCCTTCCGAGGAGTTGTCCTCCTAGG
>CAJUYG010001564.1:10698-26878 GCA_910591675.1 Galerucella calmariensis | reverse complement strand
CTAGTACTAGCCTCGATATAACACGTTGTCTGTTCAAGGCTAATAGGGCTTGTCTACTATCAGTGCAGATTGTTATGTTTTTTCCAGAAATTCCTCTTCTGGTTAGTTCTTTTGTGGCAATTGAGATACCAGCCAGTTCTGTTTGAACCACGCTGGTATTGTTTCCCATTCCCCACTTAATCTTGAGGCTCAGTGCTCTCGAGTAAACTCCACATCCTGAGCCTTCTTTCATTTTTGAACCATCTGTATAAATGCGTATTGCATTTGCAGCATCTGGCTCTGTGTTCTGTTTTATTTGAATTTTGTAGGGTTTGTTAAACAGAAATCTGGGTTCAATTGCATCGTTGGCTGCCTGCAGCAGAGGTAGCGCAGTGAGCGCTTCCTGCCATAGACTCAACCTCAATCGGCCCACTCCTACTTCGGGGTTTACACCAGCCGTGCGCAAATCGTACCATGGCCATTAACGCAACCTCCTTGACGTGCAGGTCCAGAGGGGTTAGACCAGTAATTAGTTCCATTGCTGCGGTTGGTGTTGTTCTCATGGCTCCTGTGATGTTCAGACAAGCCATTCGCTGTATTTGATATAATTTTTGGATGGCCGTTGCTTGTAGAACTTTCGCTCCCCATGCAATTGCTCCATACGTTAACATGGGTCTTATTATTGCAGTGTAGATCCAGGTGACCACACGAGGTGACAGACCCCATGTGCGTCCCACTGTCCTCCGACACTGCTCATAAGCCACATATGCTCTTTTTGCTCTGTTGTGTAGATGAGAGTTCCATGTTAGTTTCCTGTCGAGGGTAATACCAAGGTATTTCACCTCTTCCGAAAAGTTTAGTTTGCTTTTGAAGATTTCGGGAGGTTTCAAACCCGATAAACTTCTTTTCCTGGTGAAAAGGACCATCTCAGTCTTTCTGGGATTGATCGACAGTGAGTGTTCCTTACACCATTTATCAATTAATTCAAGCCCATCCTGCGCTCTGGCGCACAGTGTGTTCACAAATTTGCCAGTCTGCAAGATAACTATGTCATCTGCGTATGCAATTGTGTAGAATCCATTGTTGTTGAGGTGATTAATCAGGGTGTCTAGGACTATGTTCCACAGAAGGGGTGATAAGACTCCTCCTTGTGGACATCTTCTCATGACCAGTCCTCTCACTGTGATGCCTTCTTCATTGATACTTATTGCTCTACTAGAGAGCATCTTGAGTATCCATTCTACTACTACCAGAGGTACATTCCTGGAGTTGAGTTGTTGGGTAATTGTTGGAAAGGTTGTTTTATCAAATGCTCCCTCAATATCTATGAATATACCCAGGGTGGATTCTTTGTTGTCCAATGATCTTTCGATTCTGCCAACCACTTGGTGAAGGGCCGAATCATTGGACCTTCCCGGAGTATATGCATGCTGATTTGGATCAAGTGGGTTGTGAACTAGCACTTCATCTCTTATATACCGCTCGCATAACCTCTCCATTGTTTTTAAAAAGAACGATGTGAGACTAATTGGTCGGAATGCTTTTGGTAAGGTGTAGTCCATCCTACCTGGTTTGGGTTAGCCCCTCGTACTTCTCTCCACTTACTGGGAATATACCTCAGAGCTAAAGAGGCTCTGAAAATTCCAACCAGGTGCGGCATAAGAATATCCATTCCCCATTGAAGTAGAGCTGGACTTATTCCGTCAGGTCCTGGTGACTTGAAGGGGGAGAAGCCCGATATGGCCCACCTTATCTTGTCCTCATCAATTACTGCACTAGCAGATTGCCAGTCGTATTGTGAGGGTGTTGTTTGTACTTCCGTCCAGTTTGACGTTCCAGGAAAGACAGAACCTGGGAAGTGAGTTTCCATAAGAATCTCAGCGCTCTCTTGAAGGTTGGCGGTCTTGTCGCCATTTTCCCTTGTCAGGATGCCGATACTCTTATGGTGGTCGTTTGAGAGTGCCTTCTGTAGCCTAGAAATTTGTGGGAAGTCTTCGACTGCCTCACAATAGGCTCTCCAGGCTTCTCTTTGCTTTTGTCTGCAGACTTTTTTGAACTCTTTGAGGTTGGCTTTATACATTCCCCAGTCCTCTTTGAGTTTTGTCCGTTTTGCCTTGTTAAAGGTCGTTCTCGCTGACTTTCTGAGGTGTTCCAGTTCAGGGCACCACTAGGTATTGGTCGTGCCACCTGTCTGAACCATTCTCATGGGACGGGATTCCTTATAGGCAATGTCTATTTTGTTTTGGATAGATACTGTGTACCTTTCCAGTTCCTTATTATTGCTGGGAGTCAGGACCTCTGTTTCCCGCAGAGCACCTTCTAAGAGTCGATTGTAGAGAGCTACATCCGTCCTCTTCGGGTCACGGGATTTTACAGTGGTCCTGAGATCCTGGCTTACCGTATAGGTCAGCCAGCGGTGGTCTGACATAGAAATATGATCCGACACCTGCCAGTCCTGAATTTTGTTTGATATTTTGGCTGTCGCCAGCGTAATATCTATTAATGTTTGGCTACGGGCGTTAATAAATGTCGGCTCCGTGCCTCTGTTTGAGATTGTTAGATCTTTCCTAATTATATATTCATAAAGAGACTTACCTCGGGCGTTGATATCCTTGCTGCCCCAGCTCAAGTGGTGTGAGTTTGAGTCGCAACCCAATATCAGCTCCACTCTGTGGTTGAGGCAGTGATCCACTAGTACCTCCATCTCGGTGGTAGGGTGGCTGCATCTGAAGGTAAGTACACCGATGCGAGTACCAACGCCGTATATTTGCCTTTTCCATCTGGACATTCCACTTTAACCGCAGTAAGGTCTGAGGTGCAGAATTGTGCCATCGGAGAGACTCTGTATTTCCTTGGGACGTAAATAGCTGTCCTAGGTTGCTGATTGCTTGGTAGGCTGAAAATTTGACCCGTTAGGTTACTGAAACCAGTAATTTTGGTCTTTATTATCCAGGGCTCCTGGAACAAAGATACTGCATCCTCCAATACATCAATGTGGCGACATAGTGTTGCCGTTGCCGCCCTTTTGTGTTGGAGGTTGCATTGGATAATATTTACTTTTTTTCCAACGTCCTTGCCCATGAGTAGGTTGCATGGAATTGGATTTGCTTTAGAGGTCCATCCGCCCCTCCGCTAGGGGAGAGACGACCTCGCTGTCTTCGGGTGCCTCCTCCGTCAGGTCATCGACTGTTTCGACGTCCTTTTCGGGACCCATGGTGGCCTTGGGGTCAATGTCCACTTTAGGTGGCTCGACTACCAAGCACCTCGGGTCTTCAGAGGTGCCCCCTGCTTCCTTCCTTGTTATCCTAATAGTCAATGAGGTGAACGCATAGCTCATCCTCATCGACTTCTTCTTGAGGACAGCCATATCCTCGTCTCCAATTCCGAAGACGAAGAGGTGTCCTTCTGGGTTCACCTTTACCTCATGGTGGAAAGTTCACCACCTTGCCACCGTCAGATCAGGGTTCTGCGCCCTAAGCCGACCAAGAACCCTCTCTTTTTCACCGGATGTCGTCTTGTGGACGTCCTCCGGGATCCAGAGCGAGGCCTTGGTCAGCTTAGGGAGCCTATCCACACTAACGATCGCCAGCGATGCCTCCTCCCACGGCTTGAGGTTTTTTGTGGCTTTTTTCAACCACTCTAGCGTCCCGTCGTCATCGCAGACCACTCTGATGATTTCACCGGAGTATGCCCACGACTTAAACGTGGGCGCTTTGCTGTTGCTGCTGGAGGAGGAGAAGATAATCTTGTCCAGTTCCTCTAGCAGTTGATTTTTAATGATTCTTTCCCGTTCTGCGGTAACCTTACCGTACGGGTTAGTCTCATCTATAATAGCAATCTTGAGGTGTCTCAAGGCGGCATCCGAAAAGGTTTTGGAAGGCGCGGCTTCTTCAGCCTTCTTGGAGTCCCCTCCGTGGAGGTGCTCAAGTGAGGGCGCTTTCCTGCAGGGGCAGCCGGTTCCTTGCACTTATTCAAAGCGGAGCTCTTGGCGCCGGCCGCAGGAAGTGCCTTTGTTGTTGGAGGTGGAGTGGGGGAAGAGGGGGGTGCACTTGTAGCTGCTGCCACCCCTGATTCCTTCGCTCTCTTCCTCCTTTTGGCTTCGACGCCGCAAATGCGCTTTCGCCTAGGCCTTTGTGTTGTTGTATCACGAGGTGATCTTCCATGTCCAGCCTCATTCTGTGCAGTATTTTGGGGTGGACATTTCTGTTCATCCTCAGCTACTGCTTTTGATTGAGGTGAGCAGTTCTGTCCAGCCTCGGGATTTGTTTTTGATTTTTGTTTGTTCATGTGTGTTCCCACGAGTAGCAAGGGAAGGGTTGGTCACCTCTGGCAGAGCCCCGCATTACCAGATGAAGGCTTATTACAATGGGGTTCCGCCCGGTTCCCCAAGGGGATCGTTCGTGACCGCATATCACCCTGCGGCCATTCAGCTGTCGGCACGATTCCTTACACCTTAGCTTGGGTAGGCTGGTCCGCGGTGGCATGTTTCGCAAAGGATTTTTGGGGAGGTTTAGCTCCCCTCACCCTACTTATTTTTGCCACTGACCACGGGACCGGCGACGCAGTCCCTTGGCCGTTCCCCTATCCGCCACCTGGGGACGCGCCCGATAGATAGCCCAACCCACGGGATCTAACTGCTATTCTGTAACTTGTTACGGTAACGATTATCATTTTAACGATAATTTTTCAAAGTAAGATTCTGTAAAAATGTCGTTGCGTTAAAATCTAGTGACAAAACACAACGATAATATTTTCAGAATTTTATAAAGGTTGGTATGATTTTTGACATCTGGTACTGTTTTGTAAGTCAGGAAAGGATTTACTCAACTTCATAAATTGATCGACTAACGTTAAGATTCTGATGACCCATTTAAATAGTCTGCACCGACAGATTTTAGATAACTTCAATGAGCTAAAAAATGAATAGTTAAAAATAAAACCTAACTATGGGAGGTGTTCCAGTATTTCGACTACCATGATTCAAAAAAGGCAACATATCCTTGGAATAATTTATTAGCTAGCAGCTTCACTGTTTACTCGATACATGAGCCGGAACACTTCCACTGGTAACTCAAAGAAGTTACTTCGGTCTCTTAAGACACGAAAAGTAGGAGAAAGTCGCCTATGATGGCACGGTGCACATGATATGCACATGATGGCATAGGTACCGGCTGTAAATATGAATGTATCCGTTCTAACTGTCCACTCTGTGGTGCTGCGATGCATATTTATATTACACTACGTAGGGTATTTCTGTTTTTTTGTGAATTAAAAAGGAAATTGATAATAAGTAGTGTAGTGATATTATCGACTAATAAATATCATATTGTAAGGGAAGGTCGGGCAAAGTGAAATTTTGGCGTAAATATTTTTAAAATTGGCGGACGCAAATTTTACTGTTACGGTAACTTAGCTTCATCTAGTTAGCACCTCTGAATTCAGTATGGCTCTTATAACTTGTATACTCTTGACGCTAGATCAACGTATCGTGTTTATCAATAAATATTGTAATATTTTTTTAGTGTTCTGGGAGCAATTGAAGAAAAACGGTAAGTGTTTAATGCCGTATTTATTTGTCAGCTAAAAAATACATGTTTAGAAGTATTTTAATTTGTTCACACACCATATTTTTCAATTTAAAAAAATGGTAGGTTGGTTTGTTACCGACGTCACCATGGCAGGCAAAGTAAAATAGAGGTGGTGCTGGCAAACTGAAATATTTCACTTTGCACGCTTGCATTTTTTTTGTTTGTGTGTTTGGGAGGCGTTTTGATGCCGGGAGCACTGCAGCCTGTTGCCTTATTGTACTCTACTCCCACATTTAATCCACCCATCCAGTTATCCCCGTACCTTCGAGTAGACGATATAGGTCCATTGGATGTGTGCCATATACTTCGGGTGGCACATTGGCTTCTCCGAAGATTGTTTGTCTCCTCGAGTACAGTGCCTCACAGTCAGATAATATATGGGTTACGGTCTCGATATCCACAAAGTCTGTGGCTGAGGTCCCCGTTATATAACCCTATTTTATGCAGTCTATCTTTTACCGGGGTATGACCCGTTAAATAACCTGTAATAATTCTTAGCTTATTCCTACTGATATTCAGTAGTTCTTCGGCCCGTTTTACATATGTGTCACCTATGAAGGTTTTACTGTGTAACTGCTTTGGAGTGTTCCTCCACTGAAGTTTATGTTGGCGTTGTACCCATTTTTGTATTTGCCCTCGAACTACCTTCTTTGTGGTCCCAAGAGCTGGTTCTGGTCCAACATATGCTGTTGCTGAACCTCTTTTCGCGAGTTCATCAGCTTGTTCATTCCCAGAAATACCGTTATTTCCCGGCACCCAAAATAATCTTACTTTAATGTGGTCTGCTAGTTCATTCAGTTCTTTCTGGCATTCTTCTACCAGTCTGGATGTTACCTTGCGACTGTTTAAAGCTGCAAGGGCTGCCTGGCTGTCAGTTAGTATGTTTATCCTATGAGTGTCAGTCCTATATTTGTTAATTCTGATACATTCTATGATAGCATAGGATAGCTCTAAAAGAGCATCTTATGTTTCTCATTCCACTATACACACCTGCTCCTGTCCCTTCCCCAGTCTGTGACCCGTCTGTGTACCAGGTCTCTCCTCTCCGGGAAGCTTCAGTCTGCTTGGGTCTTGCCAGTCCTTTCTGTGAGGTATTTCTACCTCATATTTGGGACTGGGGAGTGACCGTATAGTCTGTTTTCATATCTAAAATGACTCCACTTATGATGTCCTTAATGGATATGTGTCCTGATCTAACTATTTTGTTGCTCAGGTTATTTTGCTCCCTAAATAACCCCATCCTTGCTTCCCCCATTATCACGAGGTGTAATGGAGGAAGGCCATTTCCTTGCATTTTGTTCCCGCATGCTACAGTATTATTTGATGTTCTGTTGCTCATGTTCAGGTGAAAGATGGTACATAACTATAAAAGAAAAACCACCCACCAATCATGGGATGTAAGTACTTTGCCTTCATGAATTTGTTACTCTTCAGGTTTTTTGTTTATTTGTGTGTCATTAGATTCGTGGTTTTTACTTAATACATTATAAACCTGTATAATATAGCTACCAATTGTGCTTACTTTAACTTTTGTAAGTACAGCCCCAAGTCCACAGAACATGTTCAAACGTTAGCTATTTCACTTTGCCCGACCTTCCCCTTCGTGTCACATGTTATCTACTTTAATGAATCCTGCAGTGGGGTGTTTGGGTGTTTCATGTGCATACGTATGAGGTTGTTTTGTTTATGTTCTTGTGGAGAAAGTATTTTATGTTATTATTCAAAACCCGACTTTTGCCTATGATGGCATACCATGCCATGAATTTCGAGAATACAGCGTTGCTAAAAAAAAGAAATTTATAAACTAAACAATTATTTGAGTTGCAAATACTTCATTACAATGAATGCTCAAAATGCTGGCCATTTGTTTGTTGACAATGATACAATCTCTCTTCGAAGCTACGAATAGAATCGTTCATTTGTGGAGTAATTCCCTGCATTTCGAGACGTATGCGATCCTTTAAATCGTTTAAGTTAGTTGGTCTCTCTACATAAATGCGGTCTTTCAGGTAGCCCCAGAGAAAAAAATCGAGTGGTGTCAAGTTGGGTGATCTTGCCGGCCACTCAATTGCACCTCTTCGACCAATCCATCTCTGAGGGGAAAATTGTATTTATATATTGCTTAACGTCTCTTTGATAATGTGGAGATGTGTGCCATCTTGTTGAAAGTATACGTTCATATTAGGAAATAATCGATTCATTTCAGGTATAATTTCATTTTGGAATAAGCCAAGATATTAAGCACCGGTCAGCGTACCTTCAATAAAAAAAGGACCGATAAAATGGTTTTTCACCAAAACCCGCCCACACAATTACTTTTTGTGGACGCTGTGTATGAACCTCCTCCATCCAGTGCGGATTACAATCTGACCAATACCGACAATTATGTCTGTTAACAGAACCGTTCAAACAAAATGTGGCTTCATCACGGAATACCAAAAAATCTAAGAAATTGTTTTGCATCCTTATTTTCTCTGTAACTATTTCACAAAATTGTAATCGCCGATCGAAATCATCCTCGCCCAATTGTTGAAGATTATGAACTTTATAAGGATGAAAGTTATTTTTATGCAGAATAGTTTGTATGGACTGTCTTGAAATACCGTGATTTCTTGCCAATATACTTGTAGATGTTTTAGGGTTTTCTTGAACATCTAATAGAACATCTAAAGTTTTTGCACTTTCCGGTCTACCAGACCTAGGAATATCTTATACACTACCAGTTTCATTGAATTTATTTACTAATCTCGTCACTGTAGATCTACTTATAGGAGGGCATTCAGGATTTAAATCGTTAAAAAGATGAGTTACTTCGTCATGCATGGGTACGATTGCGATCATACCATATCCAACTAACATAAAGATTTAGATGCGTTGTTTTTCTGATAAATATGCCATTATTCTCAATTTACTTTTAAATTTCGTGCTTATTTGAAATTAGTATCAGTTTTGACAATTTGTAATGAACTGATGATGTGGTTGAAGTTTTTAATGCCTACTATTGTTTTTTGTTTTATTTTAAAAACCTACAAGTCCAAATAATTAGTAGGTATGGTACACTTTAATTTAGAAAAATGAAAATGGGATATTATAGGATATTTTGTTGTAAAGTGATACATTGGGATTATTTTTGGAAAAAGAAAAAAATGAGCTTCTTTGTGATGGGTCACACAACCTAGGTTGTCATTTTAAAAAATTCAAGATGGCGGCCGTACGCTAATTGCTGACGTCAATGAATTTCCTAGAATTTCATAACTTTCCCCTCATCTGTTTCAAAGATAATCCCTTGGTGCGAGACTTTTCAGCAACGCTGTTTTTAATTTGCTACTTTTTTTTAACGCTTATTAGATTGCCAGAATACCTATTTTGTTGTTGTTTATGAGAATTTTTTTTATTTTGTTACTTTTTGTTCGAATAAAATTACCTTTGAATGGAGAGTATATTTAATTTCTGAAGGGTATGCCATTATAGGTCCTGGCATGCTCTTATGATGACATAGCTTAATGATTTTTCATATCGTTGCTGTGTGAAAAAAAATTTGAATGACTATCATCAATAGCTCTATATACAGAACACAGTCAAAACGGTGAATGTTGCCATTACAAATAGGCAAATTAGGGAGCATTGAAGTTAAGTATGCCAACATAGGCATTAGTTTAGATTATTTTTCAACCCTTATTTGAATTTACTTTCTGTTGAATTCATCCAAAATAATACGTAACCGTTGATCCATGTTCCATGATCCATCAATTGCTCAGAAAACATGATTTTAAGATCGTGAATTCAAAAAATTCATTTCATTAATCCAATCAATAGATTAAAACTTTTCTTGATATCAAAAAATAATTCGAAAATGCTAGGATCGACTTAAATTTTTTTGCAATTTGTTAAGAAAGTTGTTGACTGCTCGATAATACAAGTTTGGTTGTTCGGTAATTTTAGCCCGTAATTAGTTATAAGCAATAAATAAACAATTGTTGAATAACTAGAGAAATACTTAATTTATTCCCAAATCGTGGAAAAGAAACGTACACCCATGCTAAATCCTTCCGATCGATCTGTCTGACATCTTCCATGGTGAAAACCATGGAACAAGTTATACAAATGTATTTACAAGAAGGAGTGCTTTCGACAAAAAATCCATGTATTCAATAAACAGATCCCTCAATAACAGAGTCGTCAACAGCACAACATGCAAATGGATATAGGATCCATGCTCGAGCATAGGAGAATAACAGCACATATGCATAATATAACTTACACCGTTAGGACAACTGAAGGATGTCCTCAAGGTGAAGTACTTTCACCACTTTTATGGAACCTAATTGTAGATGACTTGATCTGCAGGCTGAATGATCAAGGCATATGGACGCAGGGCTTTGCGGACGACATGGTGATTGTCACCAATGGGAAATTCCAAGAGGTAATTATGAATGTCATGCAAGAAGCACTACGAATTGTGGAGGAATGGTGCCTTAAAGAGGACCTTTCAGTTAATAAAAAAACCAAACTACTTACTTTTACGAATAGAAGAGTTCTTCCACAGGTTAGAGTAATGATGTTCGGAGAAGTACTAGAAATATCCAAGGAAGTTAAATATCTAGAAGTGACGCTTGATTCCAAACTGAGTTGGAAGACACATTTGGAAACTATTAGTACCAAGGCGTCTAGGCTTTTCTGGCAAAGCAGAAGAGTCAAGGACAAAATCTGGGCACTACTATCTGAGGTGGTTCACTGGCTTTACACAACTGTGATAAGACCAACGATCACCTGTGGAACAATAATCTGGTGGAGGAGGACAGAAGTGTCCTCAGCAGTGATTTATTAACTGCAATCCGAAGACAAGCCCTCCTTGCTATTACTGGGGCAATGAACAGCACATGGACGGCATCAATGGAAGCCCTTGTTGGACTTCCTCCTTTGGAACTTTTTGTAAGGACGGAGGCGGTGATGGCAATTCTTAGGCTGAAATCGGGAGATTCATAGTCCCCGAACAATGTTCGAGAAGGACGCACTGGGGTGAGTTCGAGAACGTCACACTGCTTGAAATTTTGCACTTGATTGGTGTGGGTAAAGAGCGACCGTAGTGCGACGCTCCATCGAATGAGTTCTCGAACGGATTTACCTTTTTGTGGTTGTTAACTATAACCTTACTTTTTTAAATATTATTGTTCAACTTTTAAGTTTTTCGATTTTAAATGTAGAGTAGATAATATGGATAAAAAACGTGTCGCATTGATTGCGCTTACATTGGAAAAACAGTTGCTTTAAGGGATAGGTACATTCCGACTCAGATAGCGAGTCGGAAAATGAAATAAAAATCTCTTTAACATCCCAAATTGAGTCAAAGCTGCAACCGCGAAAAAGAAGACATCCATGGTGTAAAGATTACTTTGAAAGAGTTATTCCCAGCTATAAGTACTTTTAAGTTTCAGATGAATTTTAGAATATTCATAACTAGCCTAGGTCTAACATTAATGAATCTGGCGCCAAGAGTTTTAAACAGAAAAATTTTAAAAACCCTTTAGGCACGCCAATCTACCACAAATAAGCTCAATAATATTTTAAATTTGAATAGGAGAAGGAAATTAATTATATTAATTATTTATAAATTAAAAATTTAATAAACAACATACCAATCTAAATTCTAACCACAAAATATTCAAACCAAACTGACAGGTGCGATTTCTAACCGAGTCGGGACTGGTGTAATTCGAGCGTCGCTCTAAGGAGTTTTCGGACTGTGGGGGAGTACACAACAAGAAGACGCTCAAGAGTTCTCGGACACAAAAATAAGTGAATTTCATACTAGTGCGATGTTCTCGAACTCAGCCCTGAAATAACTGGGACAATACTAGATAAACATATTTTACATGAGTTTTGATAGCATGTCACTGAACGAGTGACTATCATCCTCCCACCCAGGGAACAGGTGTAGCATCCAGGTAAATAATCTGGTTCACCGATGGATCCAAAACAAACCATGACACTGGGGCTGGTATGAGTGGACCTAGATAAAAACTGTCTACTATCCTTGGTCGATACACAACTGTTGCCCAATTTCACCAACCATTTCCTAAAGTTAGGTTAGTAATACCTAAACCATATTTTGGAATTGCTAAGTGAAATTTTCGTTTTACCACGCGCTAAGAATTACTTGAGAGTTACAAAATATTGGGTATTTTCTATCATGTTTAGGCGTTTCTTAGCGCATGATTCTATTTTGTAATTCCAAAATCTGATTTAGGTATTACCTAACTTTAGGAAATGGTTGGTGAAATTGGGCATGTGTCTCAAGCAGAGACGATTGCTGCTATAGCCTGCATTGACGAAAACATCAGAAGAGGATATGCCAGACAAAAAATTTAAATGTTCACTGACAGCCAGGCTCTGCTTAAACTTATCAGCAATCCAACAACTAGGTCGAAACTGGTAAAGAACTGTGAAGAATCCCTAAACATGCTGACAAGAGACAACAAAGTGTCTCACCAAGTCAAATTGAGGCTGACACATGGACACCTCCATACTAAGAGTCTACTGTAAAAGTTATACAAGGAACTCTCGACCAGACTGTTGAAACTGCGTAAGAGAAATTTGAAGACAGTTACCGATCTGGTGACTGTGCACTATACCCTGAGGAGGCATCTGGACAGGATGGGCGAAGTTAGTGAACCTATATGCAGATGAACTCTACGATGAAACACCTACTCACATACTCTGCCCCTGTGAGAACGTACAAGGACTCAGACGGAAGCACATTGGAGTGAAAATAACAACCATCACAACTACTGAAGATCCCTCCAGATAAACTGATAGCCTATATAGAACACACGAAGCTTCTGGTATGGAGGTAGGTAGATAACATGGGTAATGTTACAAAGATTCAGTTCAAGTGCCTGGGCTGTTGAGCCCAACTCAAGCGTATGAATGGGTGAATGGATGATTGCTTAATTTCAGTTTCCTGTAACAATTGTCATATTCACGTAAAGCGTGTTATCAATAGATGTCAAGATAATAGTATCATACTGTTAAAACGCAGTACAAATTTCAAAATTGGGATAATCTTCACGATATAACCAACCTTTCTGCTTTGTAATTAGAAGGTATAATATCACTTGTAAATCAGTTTCGGCGTATTTGCGCCTCATCAGTACAAGGTGGATATCATCCGCCTAGGAGCTCTGAGAGCATAATTGTAAACTGGAGGTAACACTGAAATCACATTTACATACATTTACCCAAGTGAAGGGAAAACTAAAAATACGATAATAGCGACATCCCCACAACTAACCACAAACCAAAATTCATATTGACAATAAACCTTCTCGGTTTTGAAGTTATTTGCTTAATGGGCTTGTTATCAATGAAAAATTTCCTCGATTTTTCTTACGTTATTTTGTAAAACTGAATCATCAAAATAACTAGTGAAATTTTCAGCTCTTGAACTTTCCCCACTACTTAGATATTAGAGGTTGAAAATGGAGCTCCCTTAAAAAGCGACAGAACCGACTGTGACGTCACATTGCATATTGTGCTCTGTACACCGCTGCGTTTCACACAAGAAAGTTGGTTACAGCTGCAATATCTTTAAATTTTAAAGGTGTTAGTGATTTTTGCTATTAAAGATGTACTCATTAGATACCGGATTTATTGAAGCAGATTCTGCAAATTCACCTGAAGTCGATATCTTTATGGTGAGGGACTACGTTAATAGAAACAAAGAATTCACACTTGGTTTCTGAAACGAAATTTCAAAACAATCTATAATACATTGTACATTTTCATATCTGAGTCTGGAGGGAGTAGGAAGTCTTTTCTTTACTTGCACAAATATCAATTAGATCTTTTTTAATTTTAAAAAGATATCAAGCTTGTCCAGCTCACATTTTTTTGTTAACAAGCTCACAACAAATAATGGATGACTGGGAACTCCCAAATAAAGCTTTGGATTTTTTTTCTATCAAATAAAATATTCTATTTCGTCTGACCTATTAGTGTCGACTCGCGGCATTTCAAACGTTAGGTATAGCATATGCAGTGTGACGTCACAGGTAACCACGCCCCGTTTTCGTTCAATCCAATTTCTTTAATTAATTTGAGGGTTTAAACGTTCGCGGAAAAATCTAAAATTTTGGGAATCTGTTTAAATTGAGTTTTAGTTTCTATTATTAACTAAAAAAAATTTTCTTGAACAAGCCCATTACAGTTTCCTGTAAAAATTGTTATATTTAAGTAAAGCGTGTGTTATCAATAGATGTCAAAATAGAAGTGGATATTATACTATTTTATAACTCCTTGCAAATTTGAAATTAACTTTCCAAAGAATAGGTATACCGTTCACTAAGAACAAACATCTACTTCTTGGACTATGTGGATATAACCAACCATTCTGGTTTGTAATTAGAAGGGACAATATCACTTGTATACCGGTTTCGACATATTTACGCATCATCACTACAAGGTAAATATCTTCTACTACAAAATGGTTGGTTATATCGTGAATATATCCCAACCCCGTTAAACTTGGAACTGTAATCCATTGTCTGTCGCGGCACATAGCCCGAGAAGTAGATGTTTGTTCTTTGAAAAGTAGTTTTCAAATTTGTAAGGCGTTATAATGGTATGATAATATTATTATTTCATATTGTAATGTTTTTCTTATTTATTCAAACAGTTTTTACCGTGGGATAAAATTATACGCTCACTATGGCTAATTACTATTGATTTATTGAATAAACACTTACACACTATAATAAACTTAATTTATATAAACACTACTTAATGTCTACTAATTTATCTACACTCGGTATAATAATTGTCCTAATTTATCTTTAACATTTAAATATTGCACTATTTATATTCACTTCTTCACCCACTGTATACTGAAACTGTTTACTGATTCACTGTATACTGGAAAACTGTTAACTCACTCAAAAACCCGCGTATATATAGTCCTTCGCAACTCTATACCTTCTTGAATATACCAACTCTGCGTATACTTTATAATTCTAGAGCATTCGGGAATAAACCATCGCATTTGCCTAAATTTATAGTTCATGACAGGACCGGCTTCTGAATCAATGAGCTCGTAACATTGCCCCCTCCTTAATAGTAGGTTCCTCCTAGAACTCCTGTGTAGCCGGGACTGCATGTTTAAATCGGTAACTGGATCCATTCCTACACTTTCCGGTCGTATGGAAATGACAAGGCACTGTCTTCATCGGATACTGATAGCTGCAGATTAAAATGTGGACATAAGTATCTTCAAAGATCACTTCCACCATATTCCTAATGACTCGCCAATTCAACTAGTTGCTCTCTATCTTGTGCATCGCTAGTTTTTTCACGTTGGATTCCAGCACGTGGTCTCGAAGACTTCGTAGCGCTTCCCACACATTCCGGTAGGTGGATCGATCTTGAAAGTCGTTTTTTGTTACCAGATAAAAGATGTGTCGTGAGTTGTGTTTGAGTTTCAGTGTTTTGCCAGGGGTCGGAATCTGCTCTGAAAGTTTTTCTGATTGTCCAAACTTCTTTCGAAAGAGCCAAACCTCGTGCATTTTTGATATTGGCTGGGATGTTGTGTGCCAGTGAATAGTCTTCTGGGAGCGTGAACAAATCTTGTCGTTGCTCTGTAGTGACTCCAAATCTAGCTTTACCGGTACCTCCATATGCACCCATAAATTCTATAAATTCTCCGAAGGATGTGCCAGGATCTTCCCGGATCTTCCTTTTTTTTTGTCATGGCCTCCTTCGAATTGCGCTAGTCGATTTTGGTGGACTACTTACGGTTTTCCATTGGCGATCTTACTTAAGCAATAGATGACGTGGTTGATCTTCTTCTTGATTAAGTATAGATCCTCCCAAGTTTTGGAGTTTTGGAGAAAAGCCTTTTCCTCCTCGTCGGGTTGAGTAACAATACTTTGTCCCCTTATTTGAAACTGCCTTCCGTAGCCTGCGTGTCGTACCATTTTTTCAGTCTATCGCTGGCAACTTGGAGATTCGTAATTCATGTACATCGTCCATCCTTTTTCTCAACTGGATCACGTACTTTTAGCCGCCAGATCTTCTCCAGGTCGACAACCAAATTCCAGGTTACAAGGAAGCCTCATTTCGCATTGACAGGTGTTTCACCTGTGGACTCATTGATGGCAGATCGATAAGCCAATGCAAGTAGGGAAAGGTACTGGTCCCAATCTCTCTGGTGGCTGGAAACTACTTTGGACAGGTATTTCCCAATGGTCCTGTTCATTTTTTTGACCATTCCTTCTGACTGTGGATGCAATGCCGTTGTCCTGGTCTTCTTCATTTCCAGTTTGTCACACATTTCTTTGAATACATGGCTCTCAAAACTCCTTCACTGATCGCTGTGAACTTCCAATGGCACTACATATCAACTAATGAATTCTTTCACCAATACATCCGCGACAGTTGCTGCCATTTGATTTATAATCGCGTAAACTTCTACCCATTTGGTGAAATAATCCATCACAACCAGAATGTATTTACCACCATTTTCTGTCGGCGGAAATGGTCCAGCGATATCTAATTCAATCCTTTCGAATTCCTTTCCAACATTATACTGTTTCATGGGAGCCTTTCTCTTACGATGTGGT
>CAJUYG010001564.1:0-10598 GCA_910591675.1 Galerucella calmariensis | reverse complement strand
GTAGTGACTGAATTGAATTCCGTTCGTTTATTACCGGGCGTGACGCCTAGTCTTACCTTCCCCTTGCCCCTCAAGCACATACCGAAAAGTATGAGCTTCAAGCCACGGACATTAAATATTTGACGTTTGTCCGGTTTGACGTTTATTTAAAGGTTAAGATTGTACCGATTACGATTTAAACCTTATTAAAAATATATAAATATGCAAAATTATATTATCAAAGGCAATACCATGAGTGCTTCAAATTTTATCGATAATTATTTCTTTTCCACGAAAACTTGTTTATTTGGCAAAAATATGCAAACAAACCGATTGATAAAATCACGAGTCCGTTAGGACGAGGGATTTTATCTAAATTCGGTTTGTTTGAATGTTTTTGCCTCGAATAAACAAGTTTGACTGATGAAAATAATAGATTATGTGATAAAATTTGAAGAGCGAGTTGTATTTGGTAAGATTATTTTTTTCAACAATTTAAAATTTTTTATTACCTGAATGTTCAATATTCTCTTGGGTGATGGCTCTGAATCGGGTTATGTTCATTTTTCAATAAATTTCAAAGCACTTTTAGTGGTCAATAATGATAAATTCAGAGTAAAATTTTGACGTTTCGATGTAAACCAGGTACATATTATCAAGCAGAATTATCAGTATAATTCCGAATGATTGGCTAGAATAATGTATTGCTATTGATGGAAACCACCAAAATGTCAGATTTTAACAAGTGAAAAAAATAATCAACAACATTATAATTGAAAACTGTTCTTCTAACAACACAGGAAACTCATTGGCATTGGCACATGACAAGTCGTTTTGAGGATCCTAAAAAATCGTGTTCGTTTTGCTCAAAAGTCGTACCGACTGAGGCGTCACGCACAATTGCTTGGAGCCCAAATAAACGAAAGCAACAAAAGTACTGACATTAGTCATCAATTCTTATGTCAAATTGAAAAGCCACATTAAAAAAATGTGATTTTCAGTATTAGAAAGGTTATTTATGAGTATTAGTATAAATTTAAGTTGATATTGAGTTGTACAATAGTGTTTGGAGACTTCTTTTATCCAATATATACCACCTTAAAAAGATGCATATGAGAGAGAATTTAATGTACGCCTCTGGTTTGTTTACGCTTGAACGGAAGTCGGCCATATTCAGAAGCCCCATCATTAGTTGAACAAGAGTTTTTTTGGTGATATTGTTAATTGAGTTTTGTAAAAATATAATACCGGCGGAGCCCGAACCACCATTATTGGTAGAATTTTTGATAAATTTGTAATTGTTTCAATTTTACCTTTGGATATTACCTTTGGATTCACGTTTCAATTTAAATAGTTGTTTTTTCGCAATTTGTAAAATTATACAATTTCTTTTTCCTAGATTTGAGATTTTTTAACCTTTGTTTGCCCAATCTCTAATAAATTCCATGATGTTTATCTGCTAAAAGGCGAAACGTTCATTACTCCACGATTTTTGAAGTTTTTCCCCTCAATTACTTTGACGCTTTACGTGAATTTTTTCATTAAACGTTAGTGTACGTCAAAATTTTTTGTTATATTTTCCTATTTTTTTTGTTTTATTTAGTAGGCGAAGAACAGTTGTGTGTCACACATGCAGGAAAACTTTTTAGCAGCCCATAACTATCAACTGCTTTTGTGACATAATTTACTATCGCTTTGAAAGCAGTGGTCAAAATTTGAATATTCTGAAGAAGATTTACTTTGAAAGACTTGGACTGAAAGACTGGTATTGATACAGATTATCCTTTTTGTGATAAAATAATTTTTGTGGAAGTGCTCTGCACAAAAAGCAAAACATCTTTTATTTTTGAAGACCATCTACTAACGGATAATGAAAAATATTCTGAAATTTTGGTGCAGAACATTTATAAATAATATAGGCACTATGATAATGTTACATTTTTAAATAAACTGATAAATGATCCATTTATAATATGGTTGAAATAATACCCTTCTTGGTGTGCGTCATCGATTGTTAATACCGTTTGAATGTTTTACAAACGTTAACCCTAATCTTTGACTTACAAAAATTTGATTGGTTGATGTTTAGATCACGCGCCAGCGCAACCTATCAATCGGGAGCTCAAAATACTATGAAGGCGTTACTTCCGTAGCGGCAATGTGTCTTACGTCTTTTTCTACTGTCACATTGACAGCTCTTGTCAGGTGTGTACTTTGTTGCTTACGGCCAATTATTATTTATTTGAAGTGAATATTAATCTTATTGTTATATTTATCTAAATAATACAAAAATATGCCTAGATACACGAAAAAAAATCAGCATTTTGAAAGTTCTTAAATATTTTCACTTAGAAGAAGATGCTGGTAATTATATAATTTCATAGCCTTTTCGAATTTGGCTGAATACGATCCTGATGATTTTATTTATCAAATTCAAGATTAGCTATATGTCAAAATAGCAAATAAGATAAACGACATGCCGAAAACCCGAATATACGTCACAATCGATGACGCACACCAAGAAGGGTATTATTTCAACTATACTTACATATTATACATACATAAGTTGAGTTGATTAAAATTTTTAATAACATTTTGGTATTGGTACCATTATATTCTTAATTAGGTACTGGTTATTACTTTTTCATAGGTGTCTCCAAAATTATGCCAGAACTGTAAATAAAACAGATCAAAACACATGTTGTTGCTATCAGTTAACCAGTTTTATACCAGTACAGATTATTTTGATTTGTAAGTTGATGTTATGTAATTAATGTCTTATGCAATAAAAATACCGAAATTTTCCGATTATACCGGCTTTTGTTGAGGAATGTCTTATTTATTGATTTTCAATTATAGTTTTTATCAAAATTTTTGAATATTGAAAAATTAATTTTCACGTTTGATATCCAAAAATTAATAAATATTTTATTTTCAAGTTTTTTTCCATCTTATTTGATAAATAAAAAGCTTTTGCGTTTCATCAATGAATTCAGTAAATCATGACTCATAAATGATTTTTAAGATTGCAATGTCTACGTTTTAATTCAAATGCAACAAATACAATAATATCTTTCCATTTCATTTTGTTCAACGGTAAATTTAATTCAAAGTATTCACTATTCACATCTGAACAACCTGCGCTATGTATTACCCATACAATTTTGATTTATCACTTCGTTACGATCGTGATAGTCGCGTCATTATACGCTAAAAAAATTTTTTTTCTACTACCGTGTGTAAAGTACGTACTTTAGACACATTTTCGAGTGCGTAAAACTTTATTTTACGCACTAGTGCGTAAAGAGTTTTACTTTACGCACTAGTGCGTAAAGAAAAAATTCCAATATGTATGTAGTTATAGATATCTAGTCTTATAAAAATATAGGGATAATAAACAGATATTAAATCTAAGTTTTTTTCATAAATTGGAGATAGAAACCAATAGAATTCGGTAAAGTAACCTAATAATTAATGTTAAATAATTATTGAGTACTGGAAATAATACGGTAAATAGGTATAAGTTGGCGGTGAGTGACTGACATTTCTTTGTGAATTGAATCTGACATTTAAAATTTAAATTGAGATCTTCCGACTATACCTAGAGTAAGCAATTGTATTTTATATTTAGGAATTGAATATTTTTATAAAACTATGATGTTATTTTAGATTATTATGAAAAGACTCTTCTAAAGAAAAATTTAACTTACTTTACGCACTAGTGCGTAAAGTATTTTTCTTTACGCACTAGTGCGTAAAGAAAATTACTATTAAACTTTTGTATTTCAATTAAATATTCGCTAGTAGAAAAAATATTGTATGCAATTCGTGTGTAAAGACCTTTTTTCGACTCATGTGATTGTCGCATTCGCCTTCGGCTCATGCGACAATATTCACATTCGTCAAAAAAAGGCTACTTTACACACTAGTTACATAAATAACTATTATCTCCAACTGTCATGTAACGGGTACGATTTGACACCACTTTCAGTGTCGTAATGACGTATATTACCGCACTAGTGCGATAATAAGAATCAAGAAAAATATTAATACCAGAATTAAATATTTAAATAACACTGGAAGCTGCATTTTCAATATTCGAAGGAAGATTGTCTTCGCTTGAACTTATTTTTGAAGATTTTTGTTCATTCAACTTTGACAATTTGATGACATAACTAATTTATTTTATTTCCACAGCTTTGTTTGTCTTTGTTGCTATGGTCACATAATATGATCTACAGTACCTTATGTTGACAGTCAATATTATTAACAATACGTTGGATTGAAATATTGTTTTAAATAAAATTTATGATATAGGTACTGTTGATAATACTAATAAACAGTTGTAGATAAAATTTTGTACGTAAACGTGGGATAGGAATTATTAACGCACTTATGTGAATACACTTCACATGCGTGCGTTAATAATGTCCATATCATACTAATTAAATATTCCTCGATTATTTTGTAGTTATGTGTCATTCGATTTTCCAATGACACGTCAGTCATTGTCTGTCATTTTGGAATATAATTAAAATATAATATAATTATGTTTTTTTTCCTGTAGGCGTAGAAAAAGTATAGTTAGCACCTAGTGTCAAAAAATCTTTAGTCACTCGTCTCACAAGGCACTTGTGCATCAGAAAACTCGTTTTTGACACTTGGTACTCAATATACTTGTTACCTATTACTTATTTAAAATAATAAGGCAAGATAAACTGCAACGGCGACTCAATGTGGAGAGCACCTCAGGTGTGAATTCGGAGACCAAACTAATACCAATTCAGGGAGTAGTCTTACCGGTTCGCGGGTAATCCTACTTTATTTAAGTTATTGAAGTTATATTGAAGTTAATGAGATAATAAATGAAGTTAAGAAACGAAATGAATTTAATAAGTTAATAAATCAAGGTAAGAAAGGTAATTAAAGTTAATCAAGAAAGGTAAGTGGGCGCCACCCTGAATAATATTAGTCGACTTGTTTTTCACCTCACCACTCTCTATCAACAAACCTGGAAATGTTGGAAGGGAAGGAATATGAACAACGTTGTTAAATTTACAAGTTGTATAATGATTAAAAAAAAATATCACAGGAAAATATAAAAAAATGATTTGGTGTGTTGAAGCACGTTGGTTGAAAATTGGTTCACTTGTTTACTTCCCTTAATTTTCCACGTGTCTGAGATGAAAACTACTTCGGAATTGGCAGGTACAGGTCTCAGGTACAAAGTTCAGGTACAACTTCCAGGTACAAAGTCTCAGGTATGTCTCAGGTACTAAGTAAGTTACTAAGTTTCAGGTACCAAGTCGTAGGTAAAAAGTCGCAGGTACTAAGTGTCGCAGGTACTAAGTAAGTCTCAGGTAACTCAGGTAACTTCAGGTACTCAGTAAGTGCTAAGAAAGATACATTGTATCAGAAATAGTTACAATCTTTTTCATGTAAAATTCAGGATATCTGCAGTAATTCGTTTTTACAAGTGTTTAAGAAATTCAGAAATTCATTTAAGAACGTGGTTCATAAAAAAAATATATCCTGTATTTTACTATAAAAAAAACAAAAGAAGCAATGAAGAAATGTGATATGTGTTGTGTTCTTTTTACACTATTCTGCTCATCTCTGTTGAGATAATTTTCAACCTGAGCGGGTGACCAAAGTGAACAGGAAATCTTAAAAAGAATGCTCCTTATGTCTTTAGGCTATGATCAACTAAACGGCAGAGCCGAGCACCCACAAGAGGTAGTGCAGTTAGGGGCAAGAGGGGAAGAGATAGTTCAGCTCTGTTCAAAACGAGCGCTTAAAAAGAATACGCAAAATCATTCAAGTGAACAGAGCAGCTGATCTGCTCGAGCAAATTCTGTAAAAAGAACACACCAATGGTATTATTAATTATTAAGGAAATCTTATTTATTTCCATTCATCAAATAAATCAAAGAAACAATATCTAAATAATATAAAAACTCAATTTTACTACTTATTTCAATCACAGAAGGCGATAAAAAAATGTAATGAAAAAATGTAATCCGGAAATATAATATTCTAAGTTGGTATTTAGATTGAATTAATTAGTTAACTAAATATACATATTTTAAAGACTTCAACTATATACATGTGAACCTTTTATCACCTGTATAAGAAAAACTAGAAAAAGAAAAAGAACAAGATAAAAAAATATCATTGTATGTGTGTATCTGGTGCTTATCACTAGAAGGGAAAAATATAAAAGCGAAAATCATAAGAGGAAAAGCATAGACTTAAATGCAACTTACCATTCACATTGAATGCACTTTGGGAAAGATAAAGTTTGAGGTAAATCTCTCACAACAAATTAAAAACATAAAATACTTCAACCTAGAATTGTAACTCATATGTTGTCAGCAGTGACTACTGTTTTAACTGCCATCTGAAGTTTGGCCGCAGGAACTATAAAATTCAGCGGGAATTTCAAATATCATGTTGATGGAGAATTTTATCTTTTTAAAAAATAAATCGACTGTTTACCTAAAGAACACAAAATTCAGCTGCTTATAAAAATATATAAATTATAACTGATAATATCTTGCAAATCTTGCATCAGAGCTGAACATAAGAGAATATTTGGCAAACTCTTGTTGTTACAAGATTTGGTGAATTATTATCAGTTATAATTTGTATGTTTTCATAAAAGTTGAACTTTGTATTCTTTTGGTAAAAAGTCAATTTATTTCTAAAAAACTTGTGCAGCAGAGTAAGAGTTGAAGCAACATTTTTGCAACATTTTTGCAGAAGGTAAAGTTTGCAATGTATAATTTGTGTGTCTAGGAAAAAGTATAATGGTGAACGACGAATACTTTAAATAAAAATACTTTGGGGAATTAAATATTTATTTAGTGATAATGACAACATTTTTAACACACATACCTATACATAACACACAACATACTACCTAACTAGATTATTTACCAATATTCTGCTATTTTCATTCCTAAAATATAAGTATTTTGTGTTATTTTTTCATCCATGTGGGCTGGCATCTAGTTCTAAGCAATTCAACCATTAGGGTCACATGAAGTACTCATTCCTATACTGTCTTCCCCTTTGAAAGCGTTTTTTTAGAAAAAAATTTGATGGAGCCGCTTTCATTATTGGATCAACAAATGTTGAATCCTTGTTAGTATTCATGAATTTTGGAAATTTCATATCATCTCCTCTTGAAATAGTATTAGGTCACTTTTTTACACCATAAAAGGAGAATCCTAATTATTAAATTTAGGTAATTACCTGGAATGAAGCTTTTCTTCTCAGTCTTTTTTTCCTGGTACTTTACAGTCATCACTAAAGTGTCTAACACAAACACGGGAATTTTGGTATATTTGTGTTGCAGGCATGCAGTGTAACTTCACATTATTAATATTTCTCAGCCAGGAGTCAAATACTTCAGGCTCACGTTTTGGAAACCGATGTTAAGCACTCGTTTTGTCTCAGCAAAACGGAACACAACAAATTTTTCACGTAGTTTGTTTATTTTTCCTTCCATTTTGACATCTTGACATTACGATTGTTGATGATCAGTGCCCTCTGCAGTTTGGCCGCATCGTAACTTAAAACATTCTCTGCAATCCTAGTTACAATTCTAGGTTGAAGTATTTTATGATTAAAAATTCTTGACCTTATCGGTTGATGGTTCACAGGAGAAAGAAAGCTTATTTTAACTACTCGCTATTAAATTGAACCATGCGATGAGCAATCGACATACGTTGTATATTCCTCTCCTGTTCACATGCTCCGCTTCGAGAAAGAATTTAAATATTCGTAGTGTGTTCTTAATTTCTATCTCTGTATAGGAGAGAAGAATTGAAATATTTGGCCAATGTCAGTGTATACTGAACCTCACCAACGTAGATTATTCGTCGCACATTAAATGTAAAAATTTTTGCCTTTCAGCGATGATCGGTGCTACAGGTTTTCGACGAGAATCACATGTTGATAAGGAAAAAGGACTGGCTACTCGCCGTCCGGTAGATATTTAAATATTCCAATGATAGTGGTCAAATATAACGTTACATACTATTATTAATATCTAGTTTTAGTACATCACTGTACAATATTATGGTGTTCTTTGGTATCAAAACTTATTTCTTTATTCCAGTTTGTGCTATACCCAAGCCTTAAATGTTATTAAATGCTAGAAATTGGGATCCTTCGAGCAGGAGCAGGAGCAGAAAATAATGGGTTATCACTTTTTTCTGATGTCAAAGGAAATAAAGATTGTTCTATTCGTTAATAAAGGGTTTTACATGTTTTATTTGAAATGCTTACATCAATGATGTCCAGTGGCGGCTCCTTGAAGGAGGCTAAGGAGGCTCAGCCTCCTCAACAATTTATCCAGCAAATAGAACCAGAAATATGTTGTTGATTATTCTTCATTTTATTTCACGTTTATTTAAAAATTTTCAATTTCACAGTAAATTTCCCGTTTTCACTACTTATTTTAGAATCTGACAACAGTGCCCTGAGGCAAGACTCCACATACATTTCTCTCGAAACACGTGCTGCTCAACACAGTAGCCGTTTTTTTACCAGTCTTATTGGTAATATCGTGAAAAAAGCGCAAATGACAACACTCTCTGGAGGCTGAGGGCGAGTTGTACCAAACACCTAAACTCAGTTTAATGATGACTGATGTTTAGACTGATGTAATTGTTGATAATAAATACATCAATCAGCCACAGTCTAAACATCAGTTAATATTAAACCGAGTTTAAGTGTTTGATACAACTCGCCCTTAGCTTCCATCAGTTGCGATGATATACGAACCAATACGAACTACGGAATACAGAATACGAGCGTGGGTTCGTGCGTGCTTGTTTTGTTTTAGAATTTTAGACGATTAGCGGGAATAATTGAGTTTTGTTTTTTCTTGTTACTTTTAAATTAGTATTTGAACAAACTGATGTTATTTTTTAAATTTTACAACACAAATTCACTGATATAATTTATTCAAGAGAGCGTTTGAAGCATCTCATTGATAAAATTTCAAGTTTCCATAATACAGAATTTCATTTTAATATTTTATTTGAAAATTTTCCAACTGATGAGGCTCCTCCAGCGAAAAGGAGGAAACCATATAATTTGGTAGACAAGAAATAACATTATAAACAACTTTTTTAGGAAATTTTAGATACTAAAAGGTCAAATTGAGATTGGATTTTCCGATTTACATGAATTTTACAAGGTTTTACGACTTGACGGATAAAAGCTTATTCGAATGTTTTGTCAAAAGAGTTTTCCAATACACTTTTAGATAATATAGTTCTGAAATATAATTTTTTTCATAAAATAGCAATGCACAATGAATTATGTGAACAAAAAAAAAATTTTTGCAAGAGAAACCTATACCTCCACGTTCGTTCTTGCTGGGCAACAATTAATATTGTGACTGAAGTAGCTGCAGGTACGATCGCTGCGCAAAGGTTAAACTAATTGGCTAAATAGAGTATATTTTTATGTCCAATGTCCAGCCTCCTCTCTTAAGAAGTTCACGGGCCGCCACTGATGATGTCTCTAATATATAATTGCATTTTCTGTATACTTATATTTATCCTCAAATTATAATAATTTTTTTCACGATAAAGTGACATTCGGTTACTATTTTCTCTCGATGGCCTATGCTATATCTAATCTAATTATTATTATTAAATTGCATTAGTCAATAAGTGGAAAAAATGGACTGTCAACTTGGCATGGATATATTGATTATTGTCTCAAGTAAGTAGACTCCGTTTCACATAAGAAGAACCCACTGGAAGTCTATAAGTTGCAGTCGTATGCGCGAAGAAGCTGCACATAATAATATCTGAACGGAGTCTAACCATTAATACAACGTAATTTATTTTCGGCTTATAATCTAGTAGCCTAGCAATATTGACAGTTGTCATCGGGCTGAGTTAACATGAAAGTTCTAGAACTTTAGTCTTAAATCACGATATAAGTCAACAATCAGTAATAAATTACATAAAAAAATTGAAGAACGTGTCACGGGACACACGGTAAGAACTTTAGTTCCTTTTAAGTAATAATCAAAATTTTTGAATCAATAAATAAATACACATATATTAATATAAGAATTTATTTTACTCTGCATGAAACTTCATTTAACAATCCATATATAATCGATTATTTCTAATCGATCAACAATCGATTATTATCAATTATCATCAATTGATTAATAATCGATGATTTTTCATCGATTATATAATCGACTATCATCAATCGATTAATTATCGACTATCATCAATCGATTAATAATCGATTATCATCAATCCTTCATCAACAATCGATTAATAACCGATTGTATATAATCGATAAATATTCGAATATTTCCAATCGATTAAAAGTCGATTGTTTCCAATCGATCAACAATAGATTATTATCAATAGATTAATAATCGATTATTTTTGATCGATCAACGTTCAATCATAATTAATCAATCTATAATCGATTATTATTGATCGATTAACAATCGATTATCATTAAGTTGTAGTTGTAGAGTAGTAGATAAATTATTTCGTTACAAAATTCTGTCCTCGGTTTTTTTATTCAATCTATCGATTAATTTAAAATCTTTCCAGCATTTTTTTTAG
>CAJUYG010001563.1:0-62660 GCA_910591675.1 Galerucella calmariensis | reverse complement strand
CCATTGAAAAGAAAACCACACTTCGTTGAAGATGATGTGAAAGTGGATATTCTGTTAAGTGTCGAAAAGAATCCAACTTCAAGTACACGTCAAATTGCCCGTGAAAATAATGTTCATACAACTGTTCTAAGATGTCTTCATAAAGAAAAACTTCATCCCTACAAATTAACTTTTGTGCAGGAGTTAACAGAAGACGATCCAGATCGTAGAATGGATTTCTGCGAAAGATTGATGAATAAGCTGAACAGAAATGAGATAGCTCTTGGTACCATTCTTTTTTCTGACGAATCAGAATTCACATTGAATGGAGAGGTGAACCGACAGAACTGTAGATATTGGTCAGGAGAGAATCCTAATTGGATGCGTGAGACACATACTCAGTTTCCTCAAAAGGTGAAGGTTTGGGCCGGTATCATAGGCGACCATATTATTGGTCCTATAATCATAGATGGAATAGATCCTAGCTTTCCGAATGAAAATGTTTGGTTCCAGTAAGACGGGGCAACACCCCATTATGCTTTAATGGTAAGAACTTATTTAGATGAAATTTTCCCCAATAAATGGATTGGACGAAGAGGTACTACTGAGTGGCCAGCTAGATCGCCAGACCTTACGCCGTTAGATTTTTCTCTGTGGGGTTATCTCAAGAACAAAGTATATGCAACACAACCAACTAGCATTGTAGACCTCAAAGACAGGATGACTACAGAAATACGGAATATTTCACCTCAAACTTTAAACAAAGTTAAGGATGAGCTCTATAGGAGACTGTGCTATTGCCAACAACTAGTTGGAGAACATTTTGAGCATTTATTTTAATGTATTAAAATCAAATACATCTGGTATATTTTATGTATGTGTTTAATAACTGTGAAAATAAAAATTTCACCCTGTATAATTCATGATTGACCATACATTATTAAGTTTGTTGGAATCGGTTCATTAAGAGGATTTAAAAAATATGCAAATCTACAGGGTAGTTCATTAAAAAAAAGCAACACCGACTTATGGCATACTTGCGTGAATCACCCTGTACATCTACCTTCATGTTCACATAACGCACAACAATTTAACAACAATTTAAAAGTTGACGTGTCTCGGCATTTTTTATAATTTTCTAAAATAATGACATGAAGAATTCTATTCCATAAGTGGTTTCCACACTGTATAAATAAAAGTCGTGAGATTGTTGGTAAAAGTGGCAGTAGAGTGGATGTGGTGCTTTTGAAAATGATAAGGAATCATTTGAAATGTGTATTTTGATTGGAAAAAGTGACAGTTTCAATTTTTTCTATATTTTCAGAAATAATTAATTGGAACGTCTCTGTTTTTGATTATTGGTAAATATGGAGGACTTAATAGATTTAATAGTTGTTTTAGGCTGGCCGAATAGCACAGTTTACAAATAAACACTTATGTCACCTGCATGCGAACTGTGTAAACACTATTTCGAAGTGTGTACAGCGACGAGTGAATTTAATTGCTGTTAAACTGTTTATTTGTCGAAATGTATACTCGATTTCATTTATCAATAATTAAATTGCTATAAACTATCTCACAAGAGGAGTGTGTATATTATTTGTCAATATTAGTACTCAACTATATTCGTCCAAAAATTATTGAACTGCAATGAATAGACACAGTTGTATTCCAAGACCCGTCCGTATCCCTGTCTTTCTTAACCTTCATAAACCCGTGGTCAAAAACTTACATCAAATACCGAGTGGGGTCCAAATGTACCCCAACATTTTTTTGGTTTATTATTATTTTTTTAATGTTATAATTAGGGAATATTAGAAATAAAACACATTCTGCTTATAAAAAAATATATTTTTAAATGATTAGAAATATTGAAAACAAAAATAATCATGAAAAAAGAAAAAGCATTTTAGTGACATTTCAAACTTATGATTTAATTATCACACTTGTTACAAACTGTTATATTTTTCGAATGTTCTGCACATACGAACTGATTATTTTGCAGCTGGACCCCAAGCAACAAAACTCTCTATAATTAGTTACAATGGAAAGCAATTCATTCAAAATTCTGTATACCAATTTAGATATATGTTTAAGAAACATAGCTCGAAGGAAATTAAAAAAAAAACTATTTTAGAAAATATACCCAAAAATTTATGTCTGGGGTACAGCTGTACTCCGCTCGGGTTTATGAAGGTTGAAACGTAATTTATATTCCAATATACCGTGTTGATAATTTTGTAGTTCTATGTAATTTGATTTTTCAATGACACGTTAGTCATTGTCTGATATTTTGTGTATACATATAATTGAAATAATATTATAATGTTTCATGTTTTTTTTTCTCCTGTGGGCGTAGAAGAATAATTATATTAAGCACCCAAATACAAAAGCATCTTCAGTAACTTATTAAACTCGTGGCTGAACAATACTTGGTCAGATTGGAATAGATTAGAATTGGAGTGGCTCTTTGTCCTGTACCACTGTGACCTTTGCAGATTTATTGTGGTCCTTCCTTCATTTGGAGCTTGATACCTAGCTTCATTCTTGTTATTCGACTCATTAGCCTGAATAGTGCCTCCCTTGCGTAGCTCTCTGTCCTCCGTTTTTTTTCTCCGACTGAGTGAAACCGCTACCTTGCTAGTCCTTTCGTACTCACAGAGAACGTGCTCCGCGGTTTCGTCTCCTTCCTGGCAGACTCTGCATAGGCTGTCATCTGCTAGGCCAGTTGTGTGCATATGTTTACTCAGTCTACAATATCCGGTCAGCATTCCCACCATCATCCTCGTCGTTTCTTGACTTTGACATAGTAGTTCGTGTGACAGTTCAGCCGAAAGGCTTTTAAGAAATAATTTATCGTGCCTTTGTCCTGGGGTTTCATACCACCAGCGAAACGCTTCGTTGTTTATCCATTCGTGAATGCTCTCTTTGCCTGGGCATTGAGCAATATTACAGGAAGATTTTGGCCCTATCATGACCTCCGTTACTCCCTTCTTGGCTAATTCATCGGCCTTTTCATTGCCTTTTATCCCTTGGTGACCTGGTACCCAGGCTAGGGTCACTCTATTATGACTACCTAGTTTGTTGAGGGCCTTGCGACACTCCCACACTAGATTTGATTTTATCCAATATGAGCGTATTGCCTTTATTGCTGATTGGCTGTCGGAGTAGATGACGATTCATTAGCTATCTACCTTCCTTCTCATCAACTCTTATGTACAGCTGACACTTGGTACTTAATATACTATTTGATTGTCTAGTCGTCGAATTTTTTGGAAAAACTTTAATTTCCGAAAATAATTAACAGAAAAAAATTAGTTACTAGTTCCATTTGTTAATTCAATTGAATTTATTTTGGAACATTAATATTCAAGTACTTTTTCACTGAAACCTATAAATTAATTAATTAGAGTAATACTTGCTCTGGCAGCGTAATTGTTATCATGATTTTATTACCCACTGTTATTTAATCAGGAATTTATTAACGATTCAACAAAAACAATGTAATTAGATACAGTGTATGTGTCAAACATAAATCTTATTCCAATTTGTAATTGGCAAAATTGGGGAAACGTTTTGTATTTCAAATAATTTCATTTATTTTGCGGCATGATGTAAAGCATTTGTAAAGCTACCAATTGCTAACTGGTGATGTGAGGAATAATATAAACGGTTTCGAATATTTGATGCGAACAATCAACAAATAACGATAAAACGCTAGCATGCTTTTGTTGTAATTGTTAGAGGAGAAAATTTTTTGATTGCAAATTCGCGAGATACGTTGGAATCTGATACTGTAGACTGTTGGATTACATCGATATAGTATTTTCTTGCATTTCAATGTGTTCGTTGAATTATTTTATATCTGCATTGGTCAAATGTGTTTGTACCACGCTATGGTTATTTAATTTTGTCAATCTCAGAATTTTCCAGAATTTCTAGTGATCTTCTTATTTCGAGCTGTATTTATTCTCATCATGTATTGCTTAATATACAGCGTGGGACAGACAAATGGAATAAATTCGATAGCAAATAAATGAGGGCGTTTTTGAAAAACGCTTGGACAGGTCAATTTATATTTTTATATTATTGTTTCAATATCACATTAACTAAACATCACATATTAATATGAGATACCTATTTAAGAGGCATATTTTTATTTTTTCTAAAATCATATACAGTGCTATTCAAAAGTCCCCTCCCCCCTCGTATCTTTTGAACGGCTACAATTATATTAATAAAATTTGGAGGGTGAAAATAAAGTGTTGTGAACTTCTCTACGAATGGTAACAGGTGACGTAATAGTAATAGATGACGTCAAAGTGCCACTCTGGCCAATAATTTTAAATAGGACCTCATGGCAAGTGATATCTCGTTTGAAAGGCTACATAGAAATATTAATTTTGTTTCGGTTTAAACTAATTTTGACGGATAAATTGAATAAATACCAAAATTATTGAAATTATTTTTTTTAATTCAATTAGTCAAATATCAACAATGGATTCTTATAGCAAGTGTTCGAAATGTGCTCCGTCTACTTCCTGACAGTAATACATCCTATTAGTAAACTCTTGTCGTACTCGTTCGAATGTGTGAGCTGAAATTGCATTGCATTCTTCAATAATTCTTTCTTTCAAAAATCCAATGGTATCTGGTGCAGTAGTATAAACCTTGGATTTCAAGTATCCCAATAGAAAAAAAATCTAATGGTATCAGATCTGGTGACCGAGGTGGCCATTCTATAGGACCTCGCCGGCCGATCCATCTATCTCGATATTCTTCATCCAGGTACCATACCTTACATTTTGTGTATTCACATTTCCATTGAGGCAAAAAGTACTTTCGTCACTAAAACAAATTGTTTTTGTGTAATGTGGGTTTTGACTAATTTTAGTTGTCATACATTCACAGAATTCGAGTCTTCTGTCGGGGTCGTCATCCGAAAGGTGGTGCACCATTTTTAACTTGTATGGATAAAATTTATTTTTAGCCAACACTCTCTGTACTGTACTTTCACTTACTTCACAGATAGACGCAACTTTAGTTGAAGAGGAAGTAGGGTTTACTACCATTTCAGCAACTATATCAATTTTTTTATCATCACTAAATGTTGGTCGACCAGATCGTTTGGCATCTTGAACACTACCTGTTGCTTCAAACTTGTGAAGAAGCTCCCTCAAATAAGTTCTCGAGATAGGGCGATCTGGGTATCTCTCATTAAATAAACGTTCCGCTTCATGGATTTTCTTTCTAGATTCACCAATTATTAAGATAGCTGCTACTGTGTCGGCTTGAGTACGTACCATTTTGCCTATGTGAACTCTTAAACGTATCTTTAAACAATAATAAAATTAAATATTCAAGCTATTTCGAAAAACTTTGCAAAGCAACAAATACTATTAAATTAAAAACGTCAATTTTTTCGACTACTAACCAGAGGCGGACTGAAAAATCTTCAATATTTAAATGTGAAATAATAATTTTGATATTCATTTAATTTATTCGTCAAAATTAGTTTAAACCCAAACAAAATTAATATGACTATGACTTTCACTCTCCAAATTTTATTAATGTAAGTGTAGCTGTTCAAAAGATACGAGGGGGGGAGGGGACTTTTGAATAGCACTATATGAATTGACCTTCACAGGTGGTTATAGCACGGGCATTGAAGTCCCAATTGTATAATAATTATTTTTATTGATATCTGTACCTTTGCTTCCACAATAAATAGTCCAAAGTCTAGGTAATGTTGATATTAATTTCTCCTGCATCAGGTATTGAGCAAATTTTGGAAGCATTTACTTTTTGAGTAGGTTAACAATGATTTTTAATAAACCCTTCCACGCTATTAAAAAATGTTAGATAATTTATTTTTGTTGTGAATAATCTGTCGCTTACCGTCCCTGTACAATGATACACACATGAAGACTGGGGACCTAGAAAGAGGTATCCATTAAGGAAGTCGTGTGAATCGCAAGGGACAATCATTTCCAACTTGTTCACGCGTCTTTTTACCAAAAAAGGGCACACGAATCCACTTTTTACCCGGGTCACGTTTTGATTATTCCGTTTTACACATGCGAAGTTTGCAGAAAAAATCTAAAACGCGTTTCCTTTGGCAATATGATTGATATATTTGGAATAACTTTTGATTCTCTTGAGCAGGTTTAAATATAGAATGAACCGCTGTAGATGGTTGGTTGACTTGAATTTCAATATGAATTATTTATTCAGAAACAATTTTCCATGAGTAAATTTTTTGCAATCCGAATAATGCAAACATTCTTCCACATTGTAGCCTTTCTCAAAATACACTGAATAATAAATATTTTTGTTGACTTAGAAAGATGACACGTGACATTTTCAGCTGCTCAAGATTTCTCACGTAATTCGAAGTTGTCAAACAAAAATGTATTCGAACGTTCAAAGTTTTTGTGAAATGTGGGAAATCCTTACAAAAACCGTTGATAGGTTATTTCTGTTTCTGAGGGGTTCATGAATGAGTGTTTAAATTTTTGAATTTAATAAGGGACCCACTGAACATATCAACGCACCAAAAACTACAATAACATTGTCCAAATCCATGACTCAACTCGACAAACTCGACTAACCAACTTAAAAGACACTGGGAATACGTCGAACACAATAATGACTACCATTAACGCGAGCGAATTGACGAAATGTATGTTCGGTTCGTTTGTGCGCGCTCAATTCGTTCGAAGTGAAATTTTTCAGCAGCTTTTCATACCATGGATCCTACCTATGTCTGATACTATGAGAGAGCTTGCACAGCAGAATGATGGAAAATTTTGGAAAACAAAATCATGAAATTGAATATTGTTTGACACTCTCACAAAAAATATCTCGATTCTTATCACTCAATAATAGTATATTATACGCCAAGGCTATTATTTTGAAGTATTACAGTGGTATTGCGCTCACAACACAATACCTTGATTGTAAGAGCTATACTTATACACCACAGCGCTCACAAACGCACCACGAGTAGCATTTACCCCGTCGTCTAACTGATAAGTACACCCCGTCTGTTTTCGCTCCGTAGATTATGAACGTACTCCTTATGTCATCAGTCATTTTTGGTTTCCAGAAGCAAATACGTTGAAGACAATCTCCTGGGTATACAAAATTATGTTGCACAATTTTTTGTTGAACTACCATCTCTGGATACTCAAAATATTTGCACTAGTCCATTATCCTAGATCAGGGGCTCCCAACCTTTTTTTGTCTACTGCCCACTTTGAGAATAAATTATTTTTTAACGCCCCCCTTTTTAAACATACTTAAAAACCGCTAAATACTTATATAACTGATTATTGAAACGCAACTTTATAGTATTCGGACAGAGTATCTTTTATTGAAAATAAAACAAACATAATCAATTCTTATACAAAAACTAATGTGAAGGTTGAATCTGATGCTGTTCAATAAGTTTGTTGATATCAGGTTCCAATTTACTCAAAAACAGCCGCAAGTCGCCACGTTCGGTAACACGCAAACGATTTCTCTTTTTAGCAAGCAGCGTTGCCACAGCACTAAATCCACGTTCACACAAATATGACGATGGGAATGCTATCAAGAATCGTTGAACAATTGACCACAATCCAGGGTACAATTGCGGGATCGGTTTTTGTAGCCAAAATTCTTGATATCCATTTTTGAACTTGATTTTTATTTCTTCGTTTGTTGTCAATTCTATAAGTTCTTTTTCCAGCTGAGGTGACATTGCTGTGTTGACGTTTGAAAACGGATCCAACACCCAGTCTGGTATTTCCAAGTTTTAAATGTCCTGGTATCGTTCGGTGAAGTCAATGTGGAGGTTTTCCAAATGTTGGCAGTAGGCAAACAAGTCGTCGTTACTGCAGGATACTGATAAATTCGGAAAATTGTGAAACTCACGTCTGCCCATATTCTTTTTGTGCAGAAGCAGTTTGGCTATGAAAGCAGCAACGACATTTTTTGTTTTAAATCAATTTAGTTCATCGCCTTGCAGTTGGAGGTTCATGTCGTTGAACAATTTATACAGGTCTGTCATGTAAGATATATCATTCTTTGATGTTATGAGCTTGTTGCGCAGTTCTGTATCTTTAGTTTCCAAGAACTCTATCACAGAGTCAAACAGGTTGTAAAATCGAATCAGACAATTGCCTCTTGACAGCCAACGAACTTCAGTATGAAGCAACAAACGGTTGAAATTTTCGTCATTAGTAGCACAAAGCTGATGAAAAAATCTATCATTCAAAGAGCTGCTACGGATTTTATTGACTGCTTTGATGACATATTGCAATGATTGAAATAGTCTTCCTAGCTAGGTAGATAAAATTATAAATCGACCTCAAATCCCTACACAACGCCCCCTTTTTTTTCTGGGTCTCTTACCGCCCCCCTTTAGGCCTGCAGCGCCCACAAGGGGGCGTTATCGCCCACGTTGGGTAAGACTGTCCTAGATTAATACCAGAAAAAATTATTAACCACTAATAGAAAAATTAAACTTCTCAGTCGGCTACAAGGAGCAATAATTGTCAACTTCACAGCTAGTACTGGAGAAATAGTATATGTTATTATTTACTCCTGGATAATAAACTGTCTTAATCTATTAAATGAGACATAATCAGCAAACGAGTTATAAATGAACAAGAATAAACAAATTCCGGTTATTTTAGTTAGTTTGCAGCGAATGAATGGATAGATTACATAAATTGCTTTTACTAGGGTTAAGTAGGGATGAACATGGAAAGAGATAGATTGAAACAATTATTATGTGTGTAAATGAACTGTTAACGCTTATCAAGCATGTAATTTATGCATTTCACCTCACGCAGCTAATGCTGCCAACCTGATATCTCGAAATTTCCGCAGGATTGATGTCCGTGGTTATGTTACTGCTACTGCTGCAACCGGTGTTCTAGTTTAATTTATCGCCGGGAAATAGTATTAGAGTTTGATTTATTGTTTGGTGATAAAAATTATAGAAGGTATCATCACAAATGTATATGTTTGAATAAACCATCGCCATTACTACGAGGACTATGAAATATAAGTTGATATTGTTGTTGTTCATTCCAAAATTCAGTTTCAATTTATTCATACCTCGAAATATACCATATGTCATCAAATGTCTCGTTGTATGGACTATAATTACAACAGAACTGGAAAATTTGGAAAACAAAAAGGACCATTTTCGGATTTGGTCAAATATCTCCTGAACTAGCCTAGATATTTTGAATTGTTTTGAGCTATCTTATTATCCATCAATATACCAAACTTCTTCCCCATTGTATCTATGGCGCTTAACGAGATCTTTGTATACATCAATTAAATTCGACCCACCCTGTATACTCAATATTTTTCTAATCACTCAACGTTGAAAAAATTGCAAGAGAAGTAGCACATTTTCAAGTACTGAATTTGAAGTTGTATGCGATATATCAAATCATGCCTCTCACATTCTGAAGAAACAATGATCTCCCCAAATTTGGAAATTGGTCTTGGCTATATTAAGAACATCTTAAAAATATTTAGTATGTGATTTTTTTTGTGCCCTCAATTGATATTGGAAAATCTTCTTCTTCATAGATTCGACAAAGAACATTAAGTTCAATGGACAAGATCCATAAAATGTAAATAGGGAACTCTCAGCCAGGCTATTCAAACTGAATGGAAGATTTTTGAACACAGTTACCGACCTGGTGACTGAACACCCCTTGAAAACTGCAGATCACAGTTCACAGAAAAAAATATAAAAATCGATTTTACAAGAGAGTACTAGGTATAAATAACAGTACAGTTATTCTGGGAATAAAGTTATACCAGAGTTTATACCTGGTATAAAAATAGTTGGTTTTACGATGCTTTTATACACCGGTATAGCAATTCTTGGAGTGACGTGGAAGTAGTTCATATAAATTAATATCTCCTGTCAGTCCTGTCATATGTTATGGTTTTCTTCATTAACCTTAAAACTTAACGAAAAGTGTTGTTATTGGATTTCGGCTGATTTTCTATTATTGATAACTTTTGCTATCGTAAGAGAATCTATTTATTATTTTAAAATGAGTTTATATGATCTTCCAATATTTGAATCTTCCGATGAAGAAGATGGTTCCACTATAAAGGAAACCAAAAACTGTACGTGAAAGACAACTACACAAATTCTATCTAAATTATCAATCTTTTAATAATTCGTTATTGTAGGATCAATTACTTCGAGACCTCAGATGACGATGAGTTTGAGGCCAGATTCAGGTTAGAAAGACCAAATCAGAGAAAAAATATCTACTAGCTAGCTACAACGCGTCCGTTTTTTGCTAATTTATAGGTATATTATAGCTACAAATAAAAATAAAAGTTCATGCCTCCAAATCCAAGTGTTAAACTGTAAACAGCCTACGTTTATGTCACTTTTTGAGGTTATTCGTAAAGTAACCGACATATCTGTCTGTTCGGCGACGGTATAGCTCATCCTAGACTTTCCAGGTATCCTATTCCATGGTTAAACTTATACCTGCTTTGTAAAACGCTGGAATACATCTTATACCGAGAGTAGGCTTACTCTTAGTTTATACCACTATTGTAAAACCGGCCCTTGTGGTTTAAAACCACTTTTGAAAATATGTCAAATTTTTGGTAGCATACTTTTTTGTTGTTAATTATTCCACTTTTTACTGCTGATTGCCTAGCCCCCGGAATTTTATCAATCTTGGTCGGCAATGGAGCATAATATTGCTCTTTGTCTATTCTCATTTCCGAATAATTTTTATCATCTTAGGCTCTTCTCAAATTTGGGAAACTAATTTTTGCACTGTAATTCAACGTTATAAGCTTGCTGATATACTTACATAAGGAAATCATAAACTGTTTATGGTGTGCAAGTGAAATTTTCAGAGCATTCTCAACAAAAATACCTTATTAATTTTTACTACACTCCAACACGTTTACATGTTACAGCATAGAATTAATTTATGAGCCGTGTGTAGACAATGCAGAATTAAATTATTGTATGTAGCTAATTAAATACAGAAAACGAACAAAAGCTTAAAATGTCGGGGTTTGTAGTCAATTTGTCTGAATCGCTGCTCTCCAGTTATTTCAAAACATTTAATAGTTATAACCCTTCCTAAGGATTATTTTGTTCCATGTCAAAATTTCAATGTATACCCAAGAAGAACAATAAAAACATTTTGGATTTAGTCGAGTTTTAAAAAAGTTTTATTATGGGAAATAAAAATATACTGTTGTTAAGATTACCTTGTAAATAAACTACCGGTACTTAAAAACTGATTACCATTTAATGCTGGGTTTGATGTGTCTATTAAGAACATACATTGTATACTTAGTAATAAAATACTTAGTATTTGCATTATGGTTTTAAAATGTCTTGGTTTGAAGCAGCTTTGAAACTACTTAGTTTTATTAAACTGTCATCATGACGTGATTGGGAAATTGCTCTTAAAAATGCTCCTAACTATTAAACTATTAAAACCTGTTTTTTTTTTATTTTTTGGGAATCAAACCACAATAATGTTTTTTAGTTTTTATTTCGACGTTTCTGTAGCGTTCCAGCTACCATTGTCAAGGTTAACTAGTGATTAAATAATTTTTGGTCCCTATCTGACACAACGAAAAAAATATGACAACTAGACAATCAATAATATTTTGAAGTTTAAGACTACAAAGCTTTGTTTTTTTCTACGACCGTGCTTTTTAACCCACTATCCCGCACGCATTTTAGTTTTGAAAGTGGCAGTGAAAGTAAAATTATGCAAATTTTGACCTTATTAGAAAGTTTTTTACTTCGGAAGTTATAACTATTGTTACAACAGGTGAATAAATATTCACGAAATAGTCATAAATGAAATCTACATCTTTTCTAGCTTTTTGTTGCATTTTTAATTTTTTGAAAATATAAAATAATGAAGATATTTTGATATAACTGTAACCTCTCAATATGCAACATATCAAAAAAAGTTATTAATTTGAAAAGAGACGTCAGAATTGAAGTTAAAAGAAAATTACCCTCTTGGTTACACAAGTGTCAGTTGCCCCGGATGACAACCTTAGGCCTTCGACGTCGCTCAGACGGAGTTAGAGGTGGTTCCCTCTGCCTGATCTTCCGGATAGAAAGAGTAATATGTAGACAATTTTTTTGCAGATGGGCGCCAACTGAGTCTTCCACCTAGGCCAATCACGATGAGTTACCCCCTCAAGACTCAGTAGAATAAGGGGTAGTAATAAATAAAGCAAACATCCACTTATTATGTCGAGTTGTAATGAAAGGAAAATATTCACAGTGACAATTTTGATTAAACTTTGAAAAAGCAATATACCCCCCGCCTATAAGGTTCAAAGCAAGCGGCGGTAAGAGATAAGTCAACTCAAACAAAGTCCTCACTTACTTGATAAGTTGAAATAATATAAACATAAATGATAACAAAGGCTATAAAAAACTTTGTTAGTAAGAAATTAATATGGTTGTCTTCATTCTAAGACTGTCAAAAAATACAAATCAAGTAAACGTAAGGTTGTGATATACACAAACCTAAAATAGCATATATACTAACTATAGTAGCGATACTACAGGTCTGGGCGTTGGTACCAAGGCGCAGGGGAGTAATGCTAAATTATAAATTACTCATACCATAATTATAAATTACCCCACTAGGGTGATATCATAGCGCACGGTTTGCGTCACTATGATGATATGAGAAACTTTCCGCCAGAGTAGAGAGTGCGATATATGTTAATTTCCTATATGGTCGTAGGAAAATAACTATTATTATTAGTTAATCTTGACAACGGTAGCTGGAGCGCTATCGAAACGTCGAAATAAAAACTAAAAAACATTGTGGTTTGATTCCCAAAAAATGCCACAAGGAACTTACAGAAGATAATAAAACCTGTCCTTAAATTTGTTTTACTATTTATTATTTGATGACTTTTTTAAATGCTAATAAAAAAAATGCTAATAAAAACTGAACAACACTATTAAATTCAATAAAATATGGTTCGGCGTAATTTCTTTCCTCAGAATTAACAAAATTTTATTTTTAGTTGAATACCCTATTGAGAGGAAATTTTTGAAAGTTAAAATGTTGTTGACAATATATAAGTACCATGTACTTTAAATTTCAAATATCAGGTTTGTATTCACGTCATAATATATTATTAAAACTCCATTGCATGATCAACGGAAAATTATTAATATTTAAATTAATACTCATAATACTTATGGACATTGCGTGTTTTTAATCACCTCCTTTATTATGTTCTGATTGAAACTACCTATATGATAAACCTATAAAACACATTTTAAAAAGTTTCACATTGAAAAATATAAAAATACTGCTCCTTAAAATCAATTTGTTCTGTGGAAACATTATAACATGTAAAAAATAACATCTACACTCTGTTATTCTTTTGGGAATTAAACCACAATAATGTTTTTTATTTTTTATTTCGACGTTTCGGTAGCGTTCCAGCTACCATTGTCAAGATTAACTAGTGATAAAATAATTTTTGGTCCCTATCTGACACAACGAAAAATAATGACAACTAGACAATCAATAAAATTTTGAAGTTTAAGACTACAAAACTTTGTTGTCAAATTTTATTAAGGTCCATTCATAGTAGATCACAACTCTGGTAAAATGTGGAATAAAATATTTTATTTTATGACATTCTAACGATAAGATAGTATACTAGAAATGGAATCCAGTGAAGTGCACGTTCCAGAAACAGTTTTTTTTGCAATATGGCCTTATGACTTAGTATCTCTGAATAATTTTTTAATAAATATAAATGAAAAGTTTATAAAATTTGAAATTGAAATTGAAAATAACAATTGTTTACCATTTTTGGATATTCTTATCAATAAAACACATATGGGGTATGAAACAAGTGTTTTTCGTAAGCCAACACACACTAATGGGTATTTGAATTTTGAATCAAATCATGCTATAAGCGTTAAAAAAGGGGTAGTAAAATCTTTATACGATAGGGCCAGAATTATTTGTTCTAATGATAATAATTTCACAAAGGAGAAAACTCTACTGGAAAATGTTTTAAATGCCAATAATTACCCGGCAGAATTTGTAAATAAAGAAATCAAGAATATAGAGAAAGGCTCATTGTTAATACCCTATAATAATAACAATAATATTAATAATTCAGCTTATATAATTTTTAGAAACTTGACAATACCGTATGTTAGGGGTTTGTCAGAAAGAATTAGGAAAATTGGTAATCAATTCAATATTCGTACCAGCTTTAAATCTAACAATACTTTAAGATCTATCTTAACAAAAACGAAACCAAAAAATGAAGAACAATCTTCAAAAAATTGCATATATCAGATATCTTGTGAATGCCACAAATTCTATTTAGGTTAAACATCTAGACCATTGGAAGTCCGAATAATAGAACATAAAAAATACATCAAAGATAGGGAGTTCTTTAAGTCAGGTATTTGTAAACATGCTTGGGAAGAGGGGCATAAAATTCAATGGGATTCGACAAAATTAATATTGAAAGAGCCCAATAGTAAAAGACCAAAAATCAAAGAAAGTGCTTTAATACAACTAAATGCAGATAAATGTGTAGCTAGTATTTCAGCCGAATGTAGTCAAATTTGGTTAACAATGTTAGAAAGAGAAATTTCCAATAATCAATTACCTGCGTTATCAGGATAGCATCATAAGTTTTTATCCAGGTTTTCTTATGATTTATCATTGGAATAATTGTTAATCGATACACACTTCAATACACAAAATAACCAAACTGAGTTATACATGTTTTGAAAACAAAAATGATCATACACAAAAAAGTAACAACAAACGCGTTTTATTAACAACATTTCCAAAATAAGCTAAAAAAGCGCTATCCCAATAAGAAACCGTTCCTGGAACGTGCACTTCACTGGATTCCATTTCTAGTAGACTATCATATCGTTAGAATGTCATAAAATAAAATATTTTATTTCACATTTTACCAGAGGTGTGATCTACTATGAATGGACCTTAATAAAATTTGACAACAAAGTTTTGTAGTCTTAAACTTCAAAATATTATTGATTGTCTAGTTGTCATATTTTTTCGTTGTGTCAGATAGGGACCAAAAATTATTTTATTAATCTTATTACTAGTTAATTTTGACAACGGTAGCTGGAACGCTACTGAAACGTCGAAATAAAAAATAAAAAACCCTATTGTGGTTCGATTCCCAAAAGAATAAGAGAAAAAAGAATAAGTAATGCCACAAGAAACTTACAGAAGATATCTACACTCTGGACTAAAATGTTATGGAAACAGATGGATGCCGAGTCATATTGGTATCGTTGGAAATGAATGTGCTGACCAAGCTGCAAAAAGAGCACTTAGTGAGCAACAAGAAGAAATTCCCGTGAGGTCAGATGATTACAAGCTGCACATTAAGCAAATAATAATATCAACATGGCAGAATCAATGGAGTCAACATGCGTCCAAGCTACGTAGGCTAAAAACCTCTGTTAAGCCATGGATGAAGAACTTAGATTTAAACAGAAGAGAACAGGTCAAATTAACAAGAATTAGAATTGGACACACACATCTCACCTCCTCCTTTATGCTTATAAGACAAAATCCGCCAATATGCGAAATATGCAATACAATCCTAACAATTGATCATATACTGTTGAACTGTCCCAAATATATCAATCAACGACAACAAATGATGCTTCCAAATGATATTAGACGTTGCCTAACAAATGAAAGCGATATTAAAAAAGTTATCACATATTTGAAAATTATCGATATTTTTAACAAAATTTAATGCTAGCAACACACCGATATATTGAATACTGAGATAGAAGGCTAATGACCTCGTAGTCGATGCCTCAAACAAAACAAAAAAAAAAAACAAAAAAAAAAAAAAAAACAGAAAAAGTTATAGTACGCAGTTTTTGCACAGGTTCGGAAATGAACAAATAATGACGTTGACTGTAAAAGGGTAATTTTCAGTATGTAAATGTCGGCATTAAGCAGTTTATTACGTTAGATTAACTGCAGTTGAGTTGTTAAAACTTGCGGCTTTCGCAATAAACTTAATTTAGTTTGGTCTTAAAACTATACGTTTCAATACCAATTCCAAACAGTTTTCAGCGTGAACATTTTAGGTTATAGAATGAAGATAAAGGACAAATGGAATTAGCATATAATTCAGTCAAAACGAATTAAAAACTATAAAAAGGTTTGGCGCACTGAATCATGCCGGAAAACTTCGTTATGATAATTTCCCAATTTTTTTATCCTCTTTGACACCGTGAACAGTGAAATTTTTGTTCGATCGATAATCATACATCAAGAGTGATTCACACTAGAATGCTTGTTAAAGCAGGAAATATGAAAAATATGTTGGTGGACTGTATCTATAATATTGGTTTCATAAATTTAATAAAATGTAACACATCATCTACGCAAAAAAAAAGAAAAAAACTAGAAGGCTCCTACCTGGTGAAGCTATATTCACTGTCCGTATCCAGGCGCCTGGGATGGTTGAGGATATGTTCTGGCAGACTTTAATCACTCGATTCCTTTATTTTAATATTTCACCGAAAGCGTTCGTTTACCGTGTGTAGCTTCTTGATATACTGGCCATTGGGCATGTCGACGTTTTCCTCAAACATGCGCCAATGATGTGTGTTACGCGGCAAAAATTTGAGTACCTAAGTTTCCTTAAGAGGATAATAGGACCTGCTGCCCGGTTAGACGCTCGACGGTCGACGAAAGTTCGGAAAGAGAAGCAGCGAGAACGTCCGCGTAGTAGCGTTGAGAGAATTCGAATTTAGACACATGAGTACGGGAAGTGAGAACCAGCAGATAAACAGGGTACAGTCCAAAGGAAAACGCACCGGCTACAGTTCGACAGAAATACTTAGACGAGGCATGAAGATTAGATGCGCAACGAGAAACTCATTTTGTTGCAATTTACCGTACCGTTCACTTGGATAGTAGCATAGTAGTGTGAATTTACAGCTTTTTGTGACTTATTTTTGTATTTATTATTATTTCAATATAAAAAGCCACATCTACAATTCCTTCGTCATAATGTCGCAGGAAAAAGTATACAGGATGTGTTACCCAGGTGGGCCATTTTATCCATATTTGAAACCAGACACAATTGAGAATTGAAATGAATGTATGTCGATATGTACTAGCAACTAGCCGATGAAAATGCTTTTGATTTTCGGCTGGTACAGGGTGCTCTTTTTAATATTTTAAATATTTTCTAGATGAACTAATTTCAACATTGTCTAGTTAATGATCTAGGTACAGTTACCAGAAAAACACATGTGAAAACTTCTTTAGGCGCGTTGAGCACTGTTTGGATGAAATAAAATCATGGGTGTATATATGTGTATAAATTTATTAGCGAAAATTGACATCTACTGAAGGCGTACGATGAAACTTTTATAAGGGATACATTTATTTGTATTAAACACATCAAGATCATGTGCGTACGATGAAATTTTCATGAAGGATCAATTTATTAACAGAAATTTTCATCCAGCCTGGGCATACGATGAAATTTTTAAAAGGGGTTCATTTATTTGTAAAAATTACCTTTTCTCGTAGTCTTACAATAACATTTCTATGAGGGATCAATTTATTTCAAAAAATATTAATATCATGTGCGTACGATGAAATTTAATAAAGATATTAGCAAAAAATTCCATATAGCATGGGCGTACGATCAAATATTTATGAGGGATCAATTTATTGAAAAAGTTTGAAATATTTTATTAGTGCATATCGACAAATCCTTGCATCCAAATTTTTAATTCAAGGAATTAAGTTAGTCATATATAAATTTGAAATGAGTTTCTTATATTTGAGATAAAATTAACAAAACTTAAAAAAATGAAATAAACGAAAAATTAAACAGTTTCTGAAGCTTGTTTGTGGTTCTCCTAATAATTGGGTTATACTAAATACATAATTTTTTTCCTAGAATCTCTATCAAGTATAAATAATTAAGCTGTAGTTTTTTATTTGAAAATTGACAATATATTGATAAATAATAGAATTTTATGTGACATAACTCAATAAATGGAATTCAGTGGAAAAATTGGTTTGAAGACGTTAACGAATAGCTATCCACACTTCATTAAGAAACACATTAGAGCTACATAGCTTCAAAATACAAATTATAACTAACACTCGCCATCATATCACATAAGCAAATATTTCCCATGATAGATATTATTTGCAATTGCTATGAAAAATGTGTGCAAAGTCCTACATTATTTAAGACAATTATTTAAAACACCTATAAATTCCTAGTGACCTTTTTATTTATGTATTATCTATTTTACAATGGATTTTTAAGTACCTCTGGCAAAAAATTATTATTAAAAAATGAAAATAAAGCAGGCTTCATACTATTTTCCCAAAACTCATCATCCCTTCCAATGTTCTCTATGTGAGGTTGACCATGTGGAGTCCAAACTATGAAATAGCAAGACTTTCTTCGGGTTAAATGTAATTGCCCCTGAATTTGATAGTAATATGGATGATTTTTCTTTAAAGTTATTACTTCTGCTTCATTAATTTTTAAATATGTGATTTTTTTGTCTCGAATTCCCTCAACTATCGACATTGTTTTTAAATTTTCGGGGCATTTAACTTCTAAAATTAAATAATCAAATTCAATTAGTCCATCAGGACTAGCGCCAAGAAAAAATTCGTCATCTTTTCCTACGAATATGCCACATGTTGCTACGGTCAGACCAGTTATTTCTTCAAACTCTCTAATAGCAACGAGTTCATTTTCCTGTCCATACTTTGTTGCCGAATTTCCTCTGAATGTACTATAAAGCATACTTTTCACGACGTTTATAGGGTTGGTAGTCCGTTTCATTCGGCATATTCTACCAAAATTTGAAGCAGTAATTCTATATAGCCTTTCCTGTTGCCATAATGGATTACTACTTTGTCCTACGGTGCGTCTTTCTAGTATTTCGACTGGAGTATTTTGGAGTATCTGAAAATATTTTTCTTTCCTGGCTTACAGGTGACTGTGAGGAATATGTAAATTGAAAATAAGCTATTCTGCCAGCTGGAATATACTCTTAAAAACTATTTAAACTTAGAAAAATATTTTAAACCAGCAATAACTAATCAATACTAATTTTGCAGAAATATAATATAGGTTGCCATCAATTGCCTATTCCCTAAATATTACCATGAAAACCCAAATTAAGTAACTTACCGCCGTCTTTTAGCACTAACTGCACCACAACTCTTTTTTATCCCGCGTTTATTGCCCATTTTATTAAAATGTCCAAATACCTATTCGTTAAAAATAGTTCAATATCAAAAATATCCAAAATATCCAAATATAATATTATAATTTATCACGATACTACAAAAACGTTTAGAGCACAAATCCCATCCACGCTGGTGAGAGCTTGCAGATAACAAATGCACGGTGAGTGTTAATTGCTGAGCGGAGTGTACTATTCTGAGTTAACTTCGTAGGTCGCTAGAGGGCAGTATCTTCCGGTAGTAAATTTTCAAAAATTCATTACATCAAAATGGAAAGAGATTAAGAGCTCAAATTTGGAGAATGGATTTATATGTGTCGACTGAAGGTGCGTTGCATGAGTATTTGAAAAAAAAATTATAATTCAGAAATTTGAGTACTGTATCTCAGAAATACCATCATTTTTCGATTTTTTTACATGCATCCCGCCTAGATAATTACTTCTAGTTTTATACCTTGAAATTTGAAGTTTTAATATCTAACGGTTTGAAAGATATGAGTTTTTGAAAATTAGAGTGAGGTCTATTATCCTCTTAACACTGCTTCTTCTGGCAGTCATCTATAGGCTATTATCACTACTCTGTGAATATTTTTAGAGGCTGGCAAAAGTTGAGCTTATCAACCTTCGATGGCATGCAGCGACGACTAGCGAGGTTATCTTGAATCAAAATTTCAGAGTACGCCAGTAAGCATATCTGAAGTGAAGGATTCGTGAACACCATTGGCCGCGATCCGTAGGAGCTTTCTGTGAGAATTTGTATAGTCAAGAGGTTAGGGAAAAATTCTGAAGTGTGTTTGGATTATTGAAGAGTGATTCAATTGCTGAGGAAACACCTATTTAGGTAGGTGGTGCTATTATATGCCATTTTAAACCATTGAAATGATAGCCATCAACCATTTGTAAGAATAGGCAACTAAATACCAAGAAAGTTGTATGTGTACCCTAGTTCAGTTACCCAGAAGATGAGTAATGTTAATTCTGTAGCTATAAATGGAAATTTCTCATGCTTTTTCGAAATGTTTCCTCCTGATCCAATGGATATACAATTTTCATTCAAATCATTATCTATATTTACAGTTTTGTGATGATTTCTTGCCATATTTTTCATAGTGTATTTTTCTCCCACCCCGTATATTAGCACTGACCTTATCTTGAGCTTTTTTTAAATATCCGGTAGTTTTTATTGAACGCTTGTATAAATCGTTAAGCCTACTGAGAAACCCAGAAGGAATGTTAAGAGAAAAACTGCAGCATTCACGACATGCTTTGGGATGTTCCGGTTCCAATCAAAAACACACTGTTCATCAGGGTAATAAGAACTGAGATTTACTTCTGCAACTCCCTAAAGAGATCCCTTTTTCCGAAATGTCATCATTCTGGAGAATATCGCCGTGTTTTATAGGTACATTTCCACACCGTTTTAATTTGATGTAAGGACCTTATTGGGAGCAAATAAATCTTCACGTTCCAAGTTCTGGATAGTTTTGACAGGTAATTCAACTACCAGAAAAAGAAATTCATTATTTTCAAGTTTTGATAATATCAGAACAAGGAATCATACAAGTTATCGACATTTCAGTTGATTCTAGCGAAATAATATGCACATTTTTGTATTATCCTTTTCTTCTCCGTGATTCGATAACAGGAATTTAACAGGAATATTCGAACGTTCATGCTCATATATTGTTGTTTGTATTTTGAAAATCGATGTACATACACGGTTTTATCTAGAGGGTTTAACTTGTATACAAACAAAAAACTCAAAAACAGAACTTTATTTCCATAGGCCGATCTCGATAGATGAATCAAGCATCAATAATGTTTTTATTAGTGGTATCGATAATAACACAGAGCAGCACAAAATTTGACTTCAATTTGAAAGTATGAAATTCCAATACTTTAAACATCATGATCGGACGAAAAAAAAATATATGGCATGACAGAGATTGAACGATAATTTTCAAAATTTCAATTTTTATTCCAAAACTAGCAACGCCCATGTTACCCCAAGAAGATGTAGCTTTCGGTTAAATTGGTATATATGCAAGTATATATGTATCTTCCGACTACCTAGAGACAGCAAATACAATTAAAACAGAAATTTCACCTTACAAAATCCAATACATCACTCTTCGTACCAGGGACGTACATTTTTTGTCCATTTTACGTCGGTACGTACCGGGATCAAAATGTGATGTACGATGTACGTACACAGCGGTACGTACAAGGGACGTACGTTTTATATGCAGCCCCTGTTAGTACCAACAACGGATGTACATTGGCCGTACATGATTATATGTACATAGTACGTCCACGGAAATGAGCAACAAGAAGGAATGGGATCCAAATACCATTACCAGACTTGGAAAGAATGCCATTCAATGGTACACAGACGGCTCAAAAGCAATAGAAGGAACTGGGATAGGAGTGTTCGGGCCAGGAACCAAACACTCTGGAAGCTTGGGAAAAACCCCAAGTATCTTTCAAGCGGAAATCCACGCCATAAGAAAGTGCGCCCAGTTCAATATTGATAAAGGATACAGAAAACAAAGGTTCATCATAATGTCGGATAGTCAAGCAGCCATTAAGGCACTGAGCTCTTGTGTAATCAGTTCCAAAATGGTGTGGGAATGCCTAGACAAACTCAATGAACTAGGCGAGAACAACATAGTCACCTTACTATGGATTTCAGGACACACTGGAATAGAAGGAAATGAAATAGCAGATGAACTAGCAAAGAGGGGGACTGAAATACCTTTCTGGGGGCCCGAACCCTTTTGCGAAATCAGCCCCAATGTAATATTGGAAGAAATAAGTAAAGCCGAGAAAAAGAGAAGATCTGACCATTGGAAAGATCTAGTAGGGCTTATACAATCAAAGACTCTTCTGGGTGACTACAACCTGTTGAGATCACATGAATGCATAAGTCAAAGTTAAACTGCGCTAAGAGTTTCAACAGGGATCCCAACGGGACATTGTCGCCTGAATAATGGGCACCTGAAAAAGCTCAAAATAGTGGAGTTAGAAGAATGCAGATTTTGTGGAATGGAAGAAAAAACCTTCATCCACATACTTCCCAACTGCACAGCACTTCAGAATCCTAGAGCACAGCACCTGGGATATTACTGGATAGAAGAGGAACATTTGCCTAAGTTGAAGCCTGCAGACATCCTAAAATTCCTCCGGGAAATAGGACTAAAGGAACTACTAGTTTCTGAGACTCTCCTCAGAAACTGAGTAGAAGTAAGGGAGCACAATAGATCTTTTAGTTCTCAGTGAATGTCACTCCAAAATACATACATACATACATACCTGCTTGCTTCAGTTAACTTTTTTACTTTCAATCAAATATACTACATGTTTATCATCCATTGCTCTGAAGAGATTAAGACTAGCAAGATAACTATTATTGGTCTATTCCAAGGATTATAATATATTCTTTGAAGAACGTTACAAATCGTTTGAGTTACGTTAGGGAAATTTGACGACTCAAACGAAGCTTATGATTTTCCGTGGGGCTTCCTCCATACCTTCAGAATTACAAGGACCAGCCTTCAACAACAACAACAAAAATTGTGATAAACAGAACTGGTCTATCACATCTGGATAAGTTTGTTCCGATATCACAAAAAAATGGAAAACAAAAATTCAGTTTGCTCATAAATCATGACGAAGCTGGAAATTCTATCTAGAGCGAGCGAACACTAAACCTTTTGTTCTTGAAGGGGCCTATAGTTTAACTAGATGATTGATTCATCCACTTTTGATAATATAGGTATACAGAAGTTGACTGAATAACAGAAAACATGTAACAAACTTCAAGGATAACACAGCTCTACAAAAAGAAACTTTTTTCCTGTTGCCCTGGATATCATCGCGAATACTAACGTTTTCAAGTGCCCAGATTACGAATATATTCATGAAAATTCTCAATATGCTATCAGGGTCGATGGGATTGTCACATGATAGCAGATTACTGCTGGTCTTTGAAAAGAGATTGTCCCCTGAAAAATTATAGAAGGAAAGCTCATAAAAGGCGTTTTCTGAAAATATTGAATATTATTCCGACATTCTCCTCTTTTTTTTCTTCGATGTATCCTAATTTCTTGAAACATATCTGTCATTATAAATGTTATTTTGTTTCTCGTTCTTTTGATTTTTGTAATGTTGAATGAAAATGAAGATTGGAGAAAAATCGAAGCAAATCTTACAAAATCATTGATAGTTAGATAGTTTCATGGATTGTGGGCATGAATAGACCCAAAATCATTTTCATATTTAGGGCATAGGTAATATTAAATTCAAAACGCGACAACTGTTTCCTATTTTCCAATATTTTTGAGAACATGACAAACCAAAATTATTGAAAACTGTCTCAAATTGTCTGTATTTGTCGTCGTGAGACACCATCCTGTCAAGTTTGGCACGGACATGTTGTGCTTTGCATCTAGACCCATCAATTAGTTTACTTCATGGTATTTTCTGTATATTGTGTTTACTAGAATTTTAAGAATATTCTCCAAAGACAGCAAAGCAGCTATATTCTCCTGTTTTTCAAAAGCATTAAGAGGAGATTTGAATAATGTACAATTTGTGAATGAGTTGTGAATTGTAAATACATGACTATACAGATTTCCTTCAAGTTCCAGTAACTGCTCATTTACAAGCTTTTATTAACTAAAGTTTCTAAAGTTATCCGAAACTGAAGGTATATCTGTACGTACTTTAGTAACTTTGAAACTATCTTACTAAGAGAAATGTTCGGGCTATTAAGATGATTAATGTAGTGAAATTCCATGAACAAACAATGTACATGGTGCATTTGGATTATTATTTTGTTTTATGGTAATAGTTACAAAAGTTAATAGAAAGGTACCTATATAAGCATTAAATCCAAAACAAATATAAAATAATTGATATCAAATGATCTGTAATTATTTAAAAGATGTATTAAACTCATTATTTTCTCATTTTTTAGTATATTTTTATGTGAAAAAAAAAAGTTTAGACGCGAGTGAAGCTTTTTTCCGGATTGTAGATATTCAACTTAACATTTTTGAAAAATTATCATATTTTGGGTATTAAAATCGCGTATTTAATTTTAGCTGAATGATTGGAAGATGGGACAAAATATCCATGTATAATAAAAACAATCATTCATATGATGTGAGGGTCCACAAAGTAAATTCAAAAAAAATTCAAATTACAATATGTCTGTTTTGACCGCAATCAGAAACGATCAGAGAATAGTCGCCTATTGCAATCAGTGATAGGAATTACGGGAAAGTAAGCTGGTTGTTTGTTATGACCAGTTATTCTCCGATCGTTTCTGATTGTGGTTGGAACAGACCTATTATGTCCAAGAGAGAACAGCATATTTCCCCTCCACAAAACGCCCACTCCGCAAGACATTGTCTTACTATTATTCTATAGCTTCCTCTCTTTCATTCACGAAATGGCTATACAGAGCATTATTGTTTCTAAAAATGTATAAATATTCACTGGTTAGCCCAGTTTGGGGCCAAATTCGTACTGTTAATACTGTTCTATCATCCATCAACATTATAGTTCTCTATACACTTCCGTATTCACTCGATTTTATCAAAATATCCCTAGTATATTTAATTGAGTGGCTTTTATCGATATGTTCAAATCTTTGGAGTGGAAAGAAAGCACAAACGAAAGAAATTAGTGTGAGCGTAGTGAAATACGAGTTTAATTAGTTAGTTGACAAGTAGCTTGTTTTTTACCCGATTAATTTAACATCAAGCTAAATACAAACGTACAATAGTCTTTCCCGCCCAAATCCTTTTCTTAACATAACAAAAAGTCAACCTGAACATTAGCAAAAGATTTATTGTCCACCGATCCAACAATTGCTTCGAGTCGTTTTACATAAATAATGGAGAGACTACGTTTCGTGATTCTTCCGATAAATGTTATCCTTTTCCAAACTGTTGTTTTTTATGCATTGTTGTGTTCCAGCACTCTCTTATTTCCTGACATTTTCTGTAATTCTTTCTTTTATACATGAGGAAGGAGCTTTTAAGTAAATTACCGTTTGTAATATTGCTCACCTTTTCTTTATACCATCTAAAACACAACGTGTAGTCACATTTTTCATTGGAATCTCGTTATTTACTTTATTTAACCGTGTTGTCACCGTCACAGAGAAAATACGATGGTGATTTGACCTTTAAATGAAGTTGCCTCGGTTGGTAATACTTCTACTACCATGATTTTCAATACACTGTGAAAATTCAGACAGAAATATCGATGCAAAGGATGGAAAAAGTGAGTTTTTTCAGATACCATGAATACTCAATTCATTGAACTACAATACTTTTTATATTTTCATTCCAACGTTTCGGTAACTTTCCAGCTATCGTTATCAAATAGTTCAGTTTTATAAATTTCCAATCCCCATCTGACACTTTTGAAAAAATAGGAATGGATACCCCACAAGGAACGTACAAAAATAAATATTTAATTGAAAGCAATCAGAAACTATCAGAAACGATCAGAGAATAGCTGGTCATAGCAAACAACGAGTTTACTTTGGCGTAATTCCCATCACTGATATCTCGTTTATCTGACAATATAATTAATTAATAAAAAAACTGCATTGGATGGCATTAAAGTACATTCCTAATATTTTTTCTCTTATTTTTTGGGAATGAAACCACAATAATGATTTTTATTTTTTATTTCGACGTTTCGGTAGCGTTCCTGCTACCTTTGTCAAGATTAAATGATGATAAAATAATTTTTTTGGTCATATTTTTTCGTTGTGTCAGGTAGGGACCAAAAAATTATTTTATCATCATTTAATCTTGACAAAGGTAGCTGGAACGCTTCCGAAACGTGGAAATAAAAAATAAAAAACATTATTGAGGTTTCATTCCCAAAAAATAAGAGAAAAAATAATAAATAATGCCACAAGGAACTCACAGAAGATATTTAGACACAAGGTATGGGCCATCTGTTCCAAAATATTTTAGAAAATTAGATAGTTTATACAAAAAGCTAGCACATTCTGAGTGTTCGGTTAATTTCCTTCGCCGATGCAGGAATAATGGAGTCATACCAAGAGGACTAAGGTTACATCCTGCCTACGGAGGAAGAAAAATAACCAGAATATTGGAAAAGGCAAGTTTTGCTATGATTCGAGAACGCCTTCAGCACCATAGATATAAATTATTCAATATCGAACAAGATATCGTAGGTATTGAGGATTTTCTTTTTGATACGGTAACTAAAATTGACTTCGATAAAATAATAACAACTATAAATATAATATATACTACAACGTATGAAAAACAAAAACAAATTCAAATCCGGAAGTTTGAAATATTATTTGAACAAAAAATCCAAAAAGAACTGAGTAATTATCAACAAAACAATGTACCGAACACAATCATTGATTTATCAAACAAAACTTTAAATTCTTCAGACGTTAGTTCTTTCAAAAGGATTAAATTTTGCTTTGATTTATTACAAAGGTCATATTTTTTCCTTGTGTCAGATAGGGACCAAAAAATTATTTTATCATCATTTAATCTTGACAAAGGTAGCTGGAACGCTACCGAAACGTCGAAATAAAAAATTAAAAACATTATTGTGGTTTCATTTCCAAAAAATAAGAGAAAAAATAATAAATAATGCCTCAAGGAACTTACAGAAGATACCTTCCTAATGACTCATGAAAAAATGTTTTACATTTGACAGCCCTGTGGTAGCTACCCCTGAATTTTTGATTATCAAATGGCACCCCCTGTATATTGTCATTGAAACTTGCGTGTCGTTCTATTTGGCAAATATTTAGTATTTTTGTAAATTGATAATAACAAAAGCATCTATATTTCATGAAGTATAAATTTCAACTAAAATAACTCAGATGCAATTCAAAAAACGAACAAAAAATTACAGCAAGTGCTCAAAACTATTTCCTGAAGAATCCTTGCAAGCTGCAAAACTTGTTAAAAGTGTTGTTGTGCAGGCCTCGTCTGTATCATAGCTGGTGTCACGCTACTACAAATGACTACTACTACTACTAATACAAATGCATTCCTTGAGATCCTCTAAATCATAAAATACTTCAACCTAAACTATTACGATGTCAGTAGTGACTACTATTTTAAAAGCCATCTGAAGTTTGTCCGCAGGAACTATAAATTTCAGCGGGAATTTTAAATATCAAATTGAGAGAGATTGAGGTATTTTAGTTGAAATTAATACTTCATTGATGCTTTTGTTATTATTAATTGAAAACAATACTGTATGTGCTATCGTTGTATTCCAAATAGAACGACACGCAATTTTCAATGACAATATACAGGGAGTGCCATTTGAAAGTAAAAAGTGAGGGCTAGTTACCACAGGGCTGTCAAATGTGAAACATTTTTTCATAAGTCATTAGGAGGGAACTTTAATGCCATTCAATGCAATTTCTCTATTCATTAATTAGCTCATCAAATAAGCGAGATATCGCCTGTATACGATAACTTGGGACACCCGGTATAAATGTCTAACAGAATAAATAAGTAACACACTTTGCCTTGTAAACATCTCGGAATTCGGAACTATTCAACTTGTTTACCTGTGAAACGATATAATTATGAACATCGTTTTTGCTTCTTTATGCACAGAAATCATAAGGTGCTGAATGTACAGTAACAAGAAATTGATCAATGAGCAGCATGTAGATCTGTGTAGATTTCGGTATACGGTATTAAGTAGTAAATGTACCTACACCGCTCATATCGAATGTTAATGTTAGATGATTGTTTTATGTTCCATGATGTATTGAACTACTGCAATTTGGATGCATTTCCAGAAGTAGTATTTACAATAAATCGTTTGACATGTGAATAAATTCAAAACTCCGAGATGCAGGCTACAAACAAAGTGTTTGCCAGTATTGTGGAAAGTAGTTATTTAAAACTTTCCAACCTTTGACATTCAAAGCACAAAGATATTTTTTTTAAAGGTATCAAAAGCAATTCCTTCCACTCTCTATTATATTGATATTCATGCATTTTTTATGTCTTTCCCTTGTTTTTTTCAACCACACTTTTTATATTCATTAATTATATCTAAGCAGAAGAAAACCCATGTTGAATTCAATAATTCCAGAAATCAGATTCACATTGTAATTTTTTTTTATTTCACAAGACATTTGAGTTTCTCTTGAGCCACATTCATATTCATATTCACCACTGTACATAGAAAAATTCAAATGTACCACTAGTCAATCCAAATTAGACATACAAGTTTTTGTAATAACAAACTTTGCTTTGGAAAATCATGTTATTTTGTGCAATAGCAACATCAGCATTTCATATTCGTAGCAATTAAAAACTGAAAAGAGAAAATCCTCACAAAAAGAAACGTGACAAAATTTTTCTACGTCTGCAATTATGTTGCAGTGAGCATTAAAAATATAACCTCACCTTATTTTAAAAGTTGAGTCTTCATTAAGCGACAATAACGATAGGAATATTCATTGTTTCAAAGCGTACCGCTCTATCAAAGGCCCATTGTGACTGGTTCATTGTTATTTAAATATACAGACGGCGTTAAAATGATAATGACATGTGGATGCTGTTGGAATAACGATTAAAAAGTTCCATTAATAATGTCGTGCAACGCAGATGCGATTGGTTAAGTGTTATAGATGTCGCCTACAATGCATCGTGTTCACAATTTATTTATCAACCGGAAAAACAGAGTGGAACAATTGAAATTTTCCACAAATTATCCACGAGATTTTCCTTCATTTTTCGAGCATTATTTTATTCCAATCTAGTTGAATATACTTATTGTGAACTTCGATAACACGTGCCAGTGACCATTTTAAAGGAGCAAACTATCATCGTCAAGGAAGAACTGAGGTATATTTTCCAATAGGAGTACCCCTTCTTTGATGAAGCGTATAAAATTTTTTTCGATGCCACCTGGTCCAGATATCTTGCTAAATACGCTGGACCAGCTGCCAACGAAAGAGACTTCCTAGCTTTATATCTGTAGTATAGTTTATAGTCTTAGCTTTAGTTTGTATGTATTAGGATTAGTCATATATGTTTTGAACTGTCAATGTCTGTCAGATTCTGCACAAAACAGTCTAACCAATAGAAGTGAAAATCCAATAGGATTACCTAGGATGAAAAAATGAGGTGTCAAACCCATCCACCTGAAGCGCTAGTTGCAATTGAGCTGAGGCTGAGGCTGAGGCTGAGGCTGAGGCTGAGCTGAGGCAGCTGAGGCCGAAAAACAGACTAAGGGAAGAATAATTTCAGCGATCGCAGTGGATGGGTTCAGAACTATTTCATAACGCTTTTTTTTAATGGAAGTTTGTTTTTGAATGACCAATGCCTGATTTCACTAACCATATCCTAGTCAGGTAATACCCAATACGAATTTAGGAATTCCTAAATGCAATTTACATTTTACCACGCGCTAAGTAAGGCCTAAGATTGATAATATTACGTATTTCCTATCACTTTTTGATCAATCCTGAAAGGATTGTAGGAACAGCTTTGCGAGTGAGGCCCCTTTTTGTCCCAATAAAATTATTGTGGTTCAAAATATCTGTTGCAAACTTTGTAAGATTTATAAATCTGTTCAGCGCTTAACTCCTTTGGTTTTGGATTGTGAATAGAGGCAACCCATTCATTCAACAACAAAGGGAATTGTTTGGGAAACCTATGTCGTTTTGATGCAATGTCTGTACACCCAGGAACGCAACACTTCACACCAACCATCATAAATATTATGAATTATCACACTTGATAAGACTCACAGTATCTAATTTAAACACAAATAACAGCAGCAAATGGCAAAAGAAAACATTCTATAAAAGACAATGGTGACAACAACAAACTATATGACATCTATCTTTTCTTCTTTCCGTGCTAAAGGCATTAGCTGCCAGGCCTGTTTCGACAACTCAATTGCAACTAGCGCTTCGGGTGAATGGGTTTGAAACCTCATTTTTGTATTCAAGGTCATCCTATAATCTTTCACTTCTATAGGTTAGACTGTTTTGTGAGATTCTGTTCATTAAAGCCTTCATTGGGTTTTTTAATTTATTACAATTTAATGAACAGAATCATTAAATAAAAATGGAACGACTTCTACGACCAGAATGTTTTGATGCGGATCCAAATGTTTCAAACTTTTGAAATTTTTTTGAAGTCAGCAGATATTTTGAAGGAAAAGAAGGAAGCAGATGCTCTTAAGCTCCAATTACTAGTCAACCATGTTTCTTCGGCTGTTTTTGAGTTCATATCTGAATGTACTACTTATGATTCCGCCATCAAAACCCTAAAAGGTTTGTTTGTGAAAAAGGTAAATGAAGTATATGCTAGACACATCCTTTCAAGTCGAAAACAAGAATCAGGTGAGAATATTTCTCAATATTTGCAAATACTGAGATCCTTAAGTAAAGATTGCATTTTCAAAAATGTCACAGCTGACGTTTACAAAGATGAATTTATTAGAGACTCCTTTATAACCGGATTAATTTCGACACAAATTAGGCAACGACTTTTAGAAAACTGTACTCTCACTCTGCGAGAAGCTATAGATGAAGCAAAGGCTTTAGAATCTGCCGAAGTACATGCGCTGTCCTATACAAACAACCTTCCACCGACTATTAATAACATTACGTGCCCTCAAGAACAAGTTAATGACTCTGAATCTCATCGAACTTGTTCTGTAGCTTCAAAATCAGCTAGATGCTTCTTTTGCGAACGAAATCGACATAATAGAGACAAATGCCCCGCGAGAAATTCAAATTGTTCTTTATGTAATAATTTAGGCCACTGAGCTACTGTGTGTAATTCATCGAAAGAAAATACCAGTATGAAGCAATCTGCATCTACTTTTCTGTTAGCTGCTTCTCATCCTGGCTTAATTAAGTTAACTATACAGATAATGATTAATATTTATCCCATGGATGCTCTTGTGGATACTGGTAGCTCGGAAAGTTTTATTTCTTCAAAAGTTGTTCAAAAACGAAATCTTACTATATTTCCTTTCGAAGGTACTGTAGCTATGGCTTCTACGTCTTTATTATCGAAAATTTTGGGGTACTGTATAGTTAACTTGAAAATATTTGAATACCTATTAATACTTTGAAATATTGATTTTAGAACATTTATGCTCTGATGTAATTATAGGGCACGACATTTTAAAACAACACTCTCGTGGCTAGCTGCCACGCTGTCCCAATGTGGCAGACCTGTACCATTTTTTTCGAGAACGCTACCTGATAGTCAAAAGAGACACTTATCTGTAGAAAAAGAAGCCTACGCTATCGTCGAAGCTCTACGTAAATGGAGACATTTATTATTAGGAAGACATTCCGAACTAATCATCGATCAAAGATCAGTTTCCTTCATGTTTGACAGTAAATGTCATGGCAAGATAAAAAAAATGACAGAGTATTAAGATGGCGCCTAGAATTAACTCCATTCAAATACGAAACTATTCATCGTCCGGAGTCATTGAATAAAGCCGCTGACGCGATTTCTCGGGTCTGTTCCTCGTTGCATAGTAAATTTGATCTAGTTCAACTACATCAGATACTGTTACACCCCGGTATCACGCGCATGTATCATTGGATACGAACTAAAAATTTACCTGTAACTTTAAATGAAATCCGGGAGATGTCAAATTTGTTCGGAACTGAAGCCGCGCTATGCAAAATTTGAAGGTACCTTAATCAAAGCTACTGCACCGTTCGAAAGGTTAAATATGGATTTCAAGGGCTCTCTTCCAACAGCTACTGGAAAACCCTATTCATTAACAATCATAGATGCATTTTCCAGATTTCCTTTTGCTTTTCCTTGCATTAACACTTCTTTGAGTGAAATCATCAAACATTTGAAATCCCTTTTTTGTCTCTTTGGAACACCATCCTACATACACTCTGATAATGGCACGGGCTTCACTTCTCAAGAGCTAAAAACTTTCTTAAGCAATAATGGTATTGCTACCAGTAGATCAACGCCATACAATCCATGCGGAAATGGACAGGTAGAGCGCTATAATGGAATTATTTGGAAAACCATTAATTTGGCAATTGGATCTCGAGGACTGAAGTTGAGTCAGTGGGAAGAGGTACTGCCAGAATCATTGCATTCTATACGTTCTCTATTATGTACTGCCATCAATACGACTCCCCACGAAAGAATGTTTTTCCATGCACGACGCTCGCTCAATGGAATTTCTCTGCCTACGTGGCTAACTTCTCCTGGACCTGTTTTGTTTCGTCGATTCAATCGTACCAACAAATATGAACCTCTAGTAGAAGGAGTAAATCTAATTGATGCAAACCTTCAATATGCAAGAGTCCGATTATCTGACGGTCGTGAAACTTCTGTATCACTTAGACACTTAGCTCCATCCACCTCCAAAATTGACTGTCAACATTCTACGTCAGAAGAGATTGCAACAAGAATCCTTCCTTCACCACCTATCCTGCATCAATATCCTTCAGAACCCGTTTCTGAATCGGATAACGGAAGTGCTGATTCTAATGGAATCATGAAAACTATAATTCCACCCACCAGTCCTTTGCCAGAGGGGTTGTCTGACCTAAGAAGATCGTCTCGGGCAAAGAAAGTTGCTTCTCGTTTGGAATATTAATTATAATTTCTAATGCTCGGATGTATGTAGTATAGTTTATAGTCTTAGCTTTAGTTTGTATTTATTAGGATTAGTCATGTATGTTTTGAACTGTCAATGTCTGTCAAATTCTGTTCATTAAAGCATTCATTAGGTCTTTTAATTTATCACAATATCCTATGAATCAGGATCTTCAAGGGCACCTACCGGTGTGAGAGAGTTGAAAAATGGAGTGAAGTGAAGTGAGAAGGGGGAGATCATGAGGATTAGAGCTGACTGGACAGAGTAGTCTACAGTTTAGAATGGCCTCTATTTGCACTAGAACCGTATGGAATTATTCGTGAGAAACTCATCTCCAAAGAAAGAGAAAAGTTCTTTAAGCCATTTAGCAGAGATAGACTGACTCTGACTGGCACTGTCAAAAAGAGTCTAACAGGGTGATAACGACCTAAGCTGTCTTTAACATCAATCATAAATGTAGGCAGCAATCTTGTACTGTTTACATGAGAGAGTTGCTAATGAAGCATTAATGAATTCAACTGGGGTAATGGGCGTGCTAATTCGGGGAAATAAAGAGGTAGAAGCTTCATCAAAATGTAAAAAAGTGTGGTGCCTGCGTGAACATTTTCTACAACACAGTTGAGAAATTGAAATTGTTATGCTTCTAACCAATTCAATTTGTACACCAATTCCTGGATTTTACAAAGTCATACATTTCGTTAGAAGATGTAGCAAAGAAACTTTTATGCCCGAACGTACGTACGAACATAGCAATACATTTTTCCCAACCAGAGCAAATTTAACAAAATTGAGAGTTCATAATAATATAAGCTTATTTTTGAACGACCTTTCCAAATCTGTTATTATTTTTTATGAACGCTATTTGGTGAAAAAGTTAGCTCGCGTTTGATAGTTTTGTACAGGAAACACTATGTCTCATCAATAACACAGTTTATACCTAATAATGTAATCGGATTTTAAATTTTCATAGGATTAACAAATTATCAAATTCTCTGAGGTAACATAGAGAACGATAATGAAGGCCTTTGTAAAGTGATACATTCTGTATACTTAGTATAATATAATTTATTTTCCAAACGGTAACAATTTACTTATTTTGAAGAGTGCCAAGATCAGTTAAATGTATGTGCAAAGTAAAATAGGAGTGGCAAAAAAGTGGATGGAGTGTAGATGAAAGCTCATAATTAATATTTGCAATTTATTATTTTCAACGCTTCCGCTTGGAGTGTCTGTAAAAGATTATATTTTAAAATTTGAAGTATTTTTTCAGTGCTTCGACTATTATTCCAATTTTACATATTTGAAACTGAGTACGAACGACAATAATTCATTGAAATTTTTCTAGGGTATCAAAGTATATTCCTTCCTCCCTTCCTCTTATTTGGTAGTATCACATCCTATTGAAATAGTACTAAGTATTAGTTGCAATAATTGAATACATGATGTGTACTAATTGCTGAAAGTGTACTCCTCGCTCAAGCCCAGTCAAAAGTTCATACTAAGGTTTTTCTCTATCCCAATAAAAACCGTTCCTGGAACGTGCACTTCACTGGATTCCATTTCTAGTAGACTGTCATATCGTTGGAATGTCATAAAATGAAATATTTCATTTCACATTTTGCCAGAGATATGATCTACTATGAATGGACCTTAATAAAAATTTGATAACAAAAGTTTGCAGTCTTAAACTTCAAAATATTTTTGATTGTCTAGTTGTCAAATTTTTTCTGTTGTGTCAGTTAGGGATAAAAATTAATTTCTACTTATTTTTTCTTGACAACGGTAGCTATGGAACGCTACCCAAACGTTGAAATAAAGAATTTAAAAATATTGTGGTTTAATTTCCCAAGAAATTAAAGAAAGAATTTTATTACTTACTTGCAGGTATAGCACTGAAGATGGCTTGATAGCCGAAAGCGCTCTACGATTTTAAAAATTAAATTTTTACACAGAATACAACTATGTTTTCTTGACTTTCTAGTCATGTGTACTCAGCTATAAAGATATTTAACCTAGGTTTTATTTATTGTAACGTATTGAAAAAACAAAGACTTCAATATCAGTTTGAATATAACGATCTACAAATATTCCAGCTTATTCGGATTCCAGTATTCCTGACTTGTCGACTAAAAATTAAAATCGAAGCTCAGTGTTACCATCGATTTATACGTGATTCTTTTCAAATTGAATTAATTGCTAACCGATTAAATTTCGATGGACTTCTGTCAACTTGTGATGGATTGGAATTCCAAACGAACATTGGAAAAGCTTACGAGAATTCGGTTTGGTCGTTGTCACAAGTTTTTTTTATTTTATTTTTTGTTAAATTTATTTATTTATGTTATTTGTTGCCAAAACTGTCGATTTGGAAACTCAAAAAAAATTATACAGCATTGTCAGTGTCAAGGACGTATTGAAGATAAACAAGCCTTGTTTACATTTTGGTTTTGGGTAGGTGATCTCTGAAGGCGCGAGGGTGCTGCCACATAGGGAGTCCTGTCAGTACTAAAATTTCTAATTTAGTGAGAACTGTAACGCCGTTAGTGGTAGTTGCAGATTCTCCCGCATATATCAGCGCTGTCATCCTAATGTGTTATCTATGATCCTAACGTGACAACTTCCTGACGTGTATCCTGAGTTTGTCCAGTTTTCATTTTTAATAACTATTTTGCTCATTTGTGTGTGTTGAGTATTCGTAGTTGGTTTTTATTGTTTATAGTGGGACTTTCATTTTAAGAGACAATGTCGAGGTGCACCCGGTATTTCCGGTAAGCTCTATCTTTGTAAAAAACATGTTTCATTTAATGAAAAGTGACAGGAGTGGTTATTCTTCCATACAGCTTTGAACTTCCCCGCATTGTTGATGAATTCCTAACATTTTTTTTTATGTTTCTCATTGAAATATGTAAAAAAACGTTCCATTTATTGTATACTTTTTTTATTCAATAATAGCTATTTATGCCATCAGTTACGAAATGCATAACTCACAAGTTACACAAAATTTCATTTCGTAACGTATTGTATAATATACAAGATTTTTTCTAATTTTGAAGAAAGTAATAAAAAAAATAAAATTTAATATAATTGATAAAAATTTGGAAAACATAAATTCAGTTTGTTGCTGTTACTTCATGTTAGTTGTCAATTTGACATTTCGTAAAAAAGTCTAGACGGCAGGTTTTTAGCGAGATTGATTTATTTTTAGTTTTATTTAAAAAAAAAAAGAGCTGAAGAGCTACCAAGCGATATTGAAGAGGCGGCAGGTAATGCTCTATTATCAGTAATTCCCAAAAAGTCAAAGGCAGTTTATGATTTGGCATACGAAAAATTTGTTACGTGGTGTGATGAGAAGAAAATTAAACATGTTAATGAGAAAGTTTTACTTGCATATTTTGAGGGTAAGAAAGATCTAAAAGTTTCCACATTATGGACACTTTACTCAATGTTAAGGTCTGACCTAAATCTGAAAAGGAATATTGATATTAAGAAATATACAAATTTGGTAGCATATATTAAAAGGCAAGCGGTCGGGTACAGTGCTAAAAAGTCAAAAGTTTTCATTAAAGAAGATTTTGCCAAATTTTTAGTGGAAGCTGATGACAAATAATACTGAATGGCTAAGGTTGCAATGATAATTGGAATGACAGGAGCATGCAGAAAAGCAGAATTAACATTTCTTCCAGTTGAAAATGTAATAGACGAAGGAAGCCATTTTCGTGTTGATATCCCACCTTCAAAATCAAAAGTTATACGGCTGTTTGCAATTACCACTGGAGACATTGAAAATACGAATCTTGTTGAAATATTAAGAAAATATATTAAGTTGCGTCCCCAGGCTCTTAGACACAACAGATTCTTCGTAAAATATGCGAATGGAAAATGTACCAGAGATCCTCTGGGAATTAACACATTTAGCAGTCTGCCAAAAGCTATTGCACAATTTCTTGATTTTTCAAATCCTTTTCTATATACTGGCCACTGCTTCAGAAGAAGCTCTGCCACTTTCCTAGCAGACAGTGGCGCTGATATTTTAAAATTAAAGAGGCATGGAGGTTGGAAATCTACCTCTGTTGCGGAGGGATATGTTGAAAATTCCACGAATAATAAACTTAAAGCGCAAGAAATAATTGGTGAAACATCTAATGCTATGTGCGCCGCTTCCCAAATAACAGCAAGTTCGAGCAATGAAAAAGATATGTCGTGGGGAATTGATTTGAGTAATTGAAGTAATTGTGTTATCAATATTTATAATAAATAATTAATTTATAATTTATGTTTTTAACTTGTATTATAACAGTTTGATAAATAGAATAATTATTTTTGTCACTAATTTTGAAATACATTTTTCGTCACCAATTGCATAAAATGTTACTGTATGCAACTAGTTACAAAAAGTAAGACGTTTTATAATGTCAATCAGTTTTAAAAAGTGTCACTTCATATGTCAAAATTAGAAAAAATATATAAACTTAAAGTTTTTAAAAATATTCCTCGATTTTACGAATGTTTATTTTTGAATCTTATTGAGTCTGGATCGATCTCCTATGACTCTACTATCAAATGTAACAAACGGCGTACAGTTTCATATCACGGTTTCAGGGGGTGGAAAATAAAATGTTCAGTTTTCCACTGCGCTTTTCTGCACAAGAGAAAATGTACGCCATAGTACTGGAACCGATGGTGGCATGATAAACTATCGTTCTGAATGGGTTTGCTGCTGTTTCAAATCGCGACACTTTTTCCCCATGGGCTCATAGTCTAATCGTATTGATGAGAGAAATGAAAATAATTTGCATTTTCAGCAAATTACTTCGTGATTATAGCCAAAGCTCTTTAAAACCCCACAATAATTTCAGGTAGAATGCATATTCCATGTGAAACCGAATGACAAAACAAAATAACTATTTTTTGGGAACATGAAGTGAAGTTACCTATGTTCACGGTGTAAGTGTGTCTGACCCTCAACACGCATCCCAATCTGGCATAATTCAGAACCTTTGTATGCCAAAAATAAATTTGATATACACGTATTTTTTACAACGATTTAAAAGCATAAGAAAAAAGTGAATTAGCCTGAAACAAAAGAGCTGTTGAATTTCAAAGTTTATACCAGATTTTCAAACAAGCACAAAACAAAATATATATCATTAATATAATAGAGTGGATATATTTACGGTGGACATCTACACGCTACCGAGCTTATGGCTCTGGAGTTGAAAGAGTATATGGTTGGAAAATAATTGGAATAATTTTCTACGTTATCCAAATATGACCATTTATTAAAATATGGGAAATATTTTCTATTATACGAAAATGAACTATGACAGAAAAATTGACGATAAAATTTGGTTGATCCCATTTTTTTTTAGCTACTGCTTTCATTGTTCCGTCACCGTAATTATCGCGTTTCACTACAGCGCTGAATTTTCAATTTGTCAATTTAGATCTGCTCTTGGACATAAAGATTGCGAATAATCTTAGATCGACCACAGTATAGAAACGAACCAGTATGTTATCTCGTGACGTTACACTGCCGAGCTTTCTGTGACCTACAACGTCGTTTGGATGAGTATCTCATCCGGCAGCCAGTGCTGTTCTGCGATCCAACTAAAGTGCCAGTAGTGAATTTGCGAATCGAATTATTTATTACAGCCTATATTTTTACGGGTTTTCGGTATTATTTTTATAGTTTATAAGCATTTTTTGCATTGGATACCATTAAAAAGGAGAAAACGGGTATTGTGTTTGTAGTTCGTGGAAGTAACAATGAATATTATAATTGTGATGGAAAATTATACCTTTTTCCAAAGGATTCAGAAAGGTGAGAAGCTGTTAGTATAATACTTTATCATTTGATCTTCATATTGCATTTATGAGCCTTAGTTTCATGCATTGATTTAATTTGTTGTTTTTGTTTCAAAGCTAAAGTTTGGATCGAAGCATGCGATAGGCCTGACTTGATGCCAAAACTTTAAACTCTATACAATAGTAGTCATCGTTTATGTGGTGCTCATTTTTAACCAGACATAATTATTATGCAACCTCATAAAAGGAAACTTCTTTCAAAAAAGGCTATTCCAACAATATTCCTTTCATCAAATACTGCAATGCCTAAAGACTTTCAGACAAATGATTTATTGGAAAAATTTTGTTCGCTACTTCTGTGGTTATTTAATTGAAACATGTTCGGAAATTCATACATGCAGCGTATGTGAGACATATTCACAAGCATATCAGAATTTAGACGATTCGTCTTTATACTGTTACCTTAGAGCTTATGAAATTACGAATAAGGCTAGGTACTTTTGGAAAACTTGAATATGCCGCATGAGAATTTTGTACAGTACATCTCATTATTAGGAACATTATTCCAAATGACTTTTGAGAAAGTTGCTATGGAAGATAATATTGCTGAATCACTCATAAATATTAGTCAAACAACAGAGTTTGTACATCCTTGTGTTGATTTTCCAATAATATATTTAATGAAACTTTTCTCCAGGGCACGAAGTTACACATTAAAATTTGTCAATAAAAAGTTTAAAAATCATAACAAAATGAAAATTGTAATATGGAAAAACCAATAAATATTTGGTATGAGACTATTGTTTTATTCACTCATCAGTGTACTGCTCTAAAAATTTAAGAAAAAACATTTAACACGTTCAAGTCATTTTAAAACTTATGCCACCTAAGCCTATGGTAAAATGAATCGTAAAGCGATCCGTTCAAGGTCATGAAAAGCTCTGGCAATTTATGAATGAAATTTATAAGAGTTATACTACTGGTACCTCTGGTACGTTCTTATACTGTGGCTCGACTATTCACACAAGTACAGGGATGATAATATGAACAACACTACTTGAAAAAGAGAGGAGAATTGTGTTTATTGCTGGCTTTATTCGTTGTGTTTTGGTAAGAGGGACTGATCTAATTGTGAGTCTTACAAATAGAACAATTATTGTCTTTTTCTCCCGAGTAATAATATTCATATAATTCTTGTCGTACCTACTTACCTAGATAAATGGTATAATCTGTATAAAGTATTTATTTAAGTGGAATGCAGTTTATATTTTATGTCCAACAATTCATATTATTGTTATTTGTGCAGGCTGGTATGAAGCACACTTTGAACATTTTGGAAACAGCGGAAAACATAATCCAAGCAACAGCAATAACAAAGAGAATATCAATATCGATCTCGAAGTTAGTTGAGATGTCAAAATTGGAAAACCAGGGAAGCAAACCTCACAAATCCTACGGAAATAACGGTTTGTCGTCTTCAAGGACGTAGGCTCTTTGACGTTACGAATGAGGGAAGAGTGATATCACGTTCAAAGCTTGCGTTTGCTTTCCGCACTTTTTATAATTTTCTTAGGATAGCAATCGAGCTCAAAAATAAAATGAAAAAGTACGGAGACATTTTTTTTATAAAATACTACTATCTACTATTACTAAATAATTTGAATCAATAGAAAAACTACTGTTAAGGCCGATTGTTATAATTTAAATAAATTTTCCTACGACCATATAGGAAATTAACTCTGGCGAAAAGTTTCTCATATCATCATAGTGACGCGAACCATGCCTAGTGTGATATCATATCGCACGGTTCGCATGAATTCGATTAACGTGGTTTTCTTGCAATGTGATAAATATTGAAGTTAAGATAGTTATTTAATTAATCACTTAGCCCGATAAAGCTAGACATTATTATACCCGCATTAATCACCTGGTCCATAACATATCCATTGTAGGAATTTTCAAAATTCAAATTATTTAGAATTAAAATGTCTTCTTCTTCTTTGAAAATATTTTGCACTACAAACTGATTATTTTAAAAATAATCATATCTTGTAGGTAGAGTTATCGATATCTTTGAATATATAAAACCATCATATTTCGTAAATTTATCGCTTGATACTAATTATAAAAGTGGAAAATAATAAAGTAGGCTTATTCTCAAATTATAACACAAAGCATAGAAATAGTTTTTGTGAAGTGTGAGTGAAATATTGATTTAAAAAACATCACATTGAAAACATTTGTTACAATTATCGCATGGTCGTAGGAAAAATAGTGTACATTACTTGTGCGAAAGTAATTTTTCACACTCGTGGAAGTGTGTCACCCGGCTTGCGCCTCGTGAGACAATACTTCCCACTCGTTTGAAAAATGTCACTTTCCGCACTCGTTACGTAATATACTATATTTGTAAATTGAGATTAATTCACAATTTCTTGTCACTTTCTACTATTCGCCATACAAATAATTTACGTCCAAGTATCTCATTCCAATCCACGACCACTCTAAGGTTTTCTTCATCCTTTTTTCAAGTATAACTCAATTTCGTTTGATCCCGAATAAAAAAGAAGCCGAATGCCCTTTATATTATGTGGATATAGTGAAAAGGTCTGGTATCGTATCAAGCGTATTCGTGTTCTTAAATGGAAAAATTTATTCAAAAAAATTTCTTTGTCCATTCGTCAGGCAAGTTTGTGTTACTGAAAAAGTTTATTTTTCAAAGACTTTCGAAGTGAATAAATCAGCTCAAAACAAGGCGGGAACTTTTTTCATCTTAATTTCTTTCTTGTATAATTCAATGTTTTAGAACAAAAGCTGTTTTTAAGTTAAATTCTGCTGTTAAATGACGGAAACAAATGTATTTTGATAAACTAGTTATCGTTACAGTGCAGGCAATTGTAGTAAATGTCAAAAATCCGGTACAGCTATCCAAAACAATAAAATATATTCGAATATATCGAAATAATTATGAATAATTTGGTTACCATATATTTTTTCTTCAAAGTGGAATTAATTAGAAGCAGTTGATTTCATTTGAGAAGTAATTCATATCAAATTCCAAATTGGGGGTGAAAAATGTATCACTTAATCAGTTTTATGAATAACGTCAATAAATTGATATGAAAAAACAAGTAACTCCCAATTTTTCTTATTGTACGTCAGTTCTAGTGAAAATTTGTACATGATCTTGGAAGATAATTTAGAATTGGATAACAATGGGAGAACAAATGGAAAGAATTGGAGAATAATTGATAAAAAGTCACCAATTTAGTGGTATTTAAGGTTTGTTCCAGCCAACCACCTTCTGATTAAATACGTGAACGTTCGAGAACTTTTTTTTGTACGAATCAAACGTTCGGGAGCTTGTACGTGAATTAATCCATGACCATAATACTCTATGCATTGTTGGAACAATTTTATTACCTAACCTTAAGACATCAACTGACAGTTTGGATGAACGGTTCTACATCCAAATCTCTGATGATCGTACGCCGACACGTGTCCAGTTTTTGTTGGAACGCATTTTTATCAGCCTGTGGAATTGTCGGAACTTGTTGGGAATTTTGTTATGCGCATGATCGTGAAGATCATGTACACATCACTTCGCTTACTTGGAACAAACCTATTATAATACACATGGATGATGAAAATTATTGTGTCTTCGTAGACGAGTGCTATGAAGGTTTGACTGCGAAGATTATGAATTTTGGGCGTTTTTTTTTTCCGAATCCTCTACACGGTGATTATTTCTTTTATTTGATACAGTGAATGAATAACCTTCCATAACAATAATTTTCACATTATTTTCAAATCCAAATCAAAAATTCAAATCAAAATTTTCTCAATTGCGACATAATCGAATATAAAGGATTTACAATGCATGTTTTTCCCTCATGTCTTTGTCAATATCTGATGAAAATTATTTATGATATAAGTGTTAAAAGTACATTTTTAAGGCACGCATGTGAAGGTTTCTACGCCAGGCACGTTACAGTCAGAAGCGTAATATTTGTGCACATTAACTCTCATAAGCGGTGACGTCACAGTCATAGTCTTCGCCCCGCTACGGTATGCTTGTTTGATTGGTTGTATTAGGAGAACAACATATTCTATTGACATGAAATTTTTAGAATCATATTTTTATCCTTAGTACTTTGTTTCACGACAGTTGAAAATAATTTAAAAATTTTAGTAAACGAGCCCATTTGTTAAAGCATGTAGAGAGCCTCTGTACAGTATTGAATACTCAATTTAGTGTTTTTTCCAATTTCAATTTTCGACATACAAAAGCTCTTTCTATGTTCCAAATTTTACTGCAGAAGTGGATTTACTCATTCCCATATTCGTATTCAATCGTATTTTAAGCTTATTTATTTTAGAAACAATATTACAAATAATACTGTTTGGTAGCGTTTCGTATATCGTTAAAAGAAAGAAATAGATATGCTTATTTTTGATGGAATTGTGATTCAATTTCTATTATATTCAAGAGCACGCCCGCTTTCCTGTGATTTTCACGCATATCTGCCCTTCCTACACCCGACATGGTTATCGGGCTTTTATGCACAGAATCTATCACCCCTGCTTACATTGACATACCAACATTTTTATCAGAAGGTGGTATATCTATGCTGAGCATAAAATTACTTTTTTCCACTACTAGCTGTTAAGTTGGAAATCATTTTGCTTTTTTCAGACAACTGAAAAGTTGAATTTCTTTATCAGTGGTTAATAATTTTTTCTAATATTAACCTAGGTCAATAATGGACAAATTCAAATATTCTGAAAATTCCGTTTAACAAAAACTTGTGCAACATAATTTTGAATACCCAGGTAATTGTCAACATATTTGCTGCTTAAAATGACCTATCAAGATAAAAGTATTTGAATAAAAATGCCATTAGTTAAAATTCGCGCTTAACCAAAAATGACTGATGACATAACGACTGCGTTCATAACACAGAATACACCAGCCTAACAAGAAACGAAAGCCGGCGTAAATCCTTTGATGTTTGGGGGCAGACTTTCGTGACCTTCAAACTGACGTTGACAGATAACGGATCAAGTTACACTGAGAAAATTGTTCAAAAAATGTAAATCAAATGTTAACTACACGCAAAAAAATGAAACCAAAGAATCTCAAATAATACTTGTTACTTTTTATGACATGTTTCGACAAAGTTTTAATTGTTAAACTCAATTTATGAATTGTTGAAGTTAATTCAACAGCTCAACAAATATTGTGAAAAATATATAAATATAAGTTTTAGCTTCTGTTTCTGGAGTACCCTCCATTATAAGAAATAATGAGCTATTGTTTAACCAAATAATTCTAATTTTCCAAATTGTTATCGAAAACTATATGTGTAAGTATGTATTTATGTAGCACCATATGTAGGATAGGATAAGTCTAAAAACCAATACAATAATAATAGATTATATATTTATAATATCAGTTCACAATAGAAAGAATTTCAGTAAATGATAATATAAAATTACAATATATTCACGGAACTTACAATGTATAGGTGCAATGGAAGAATAACATATTAAAAAAGAAGTATATATATCTATAAATTATTGCATGTAGAAACAATTCCTCTTACCTTACGGGGTCTCAAGGAAATCTTAACAAACTTATTCCGTCTCTCACTCCTGTCTTTCACTTGAATGACAGCCACGAATTGCACAAGTTTTTGGCGCTATTACCAATAAATGTAACTTTGTAAACAAATTTTACGTTCAAAACACAAAAAAATATATAAATAATCAATAAGCTAACAACAACAAAAATTCTATGGTGAACAATAACATCACATGTCATTGACAGATAACGGGCTTAAAATGGCGACTGTCAGACATGCGCACTCAGAAAATGAATTTTAAATTAGCACAAGCTTCGTTTTTTCTTGGGATGGTATATTCTGTGTTCATAATATATCGAAAACTGATAGTGTACTTGTCAGTCAGACGAAGAAGTAAACGCTTTTCGTGGTGCGTTTGTGAATTATTTCCAATTTTTGTCTTAAATTTGGCTAGTAGTGGGAAAATTGTATATACACCATGGTGGTAAAGACATTCATAAGCCTCATATCTTATTCCACTCGGTCAATAATAATAATAGTCTCCACCATCCTGGTGTATTGATATACTACCATTCTGTATTAATCTACACTCTATTCTAAATCCAATCTCCACAATCTGATCTTCACAAATTTGAACTTATTTCTTTGAGTGAATCAAGGAGTTAGTGAAAATACTAGGCATGATAATTCAGAGTCCTATTTCACTGGAAAGTTTGGTATTTCTGGTACCTGTGGAATGAATGAGTTAGTACGAATGATAAAAACGATCTAGCCTTCAATTAGTATATTTGATTCGAAGACCAACAAACCAACATCATTTGTAATAATTAATCAGACGCCTTTGAATGATTATCAAAAGTATGCTTCGTTAAGATCAGAAAATATGCAGCTTCCAGCAGTTTCTTCGTCAAACTTCCAAAAATATGTAATAGGTACCAAAAAATCAGAAGTACCTCCTCTAAGATGCATAGTGTGAGTAATTATGTCATGGTATAGACAACTGATCATTGTGACGATTCAGAGAGTTCGTTTTCTTCTTCTACTGCACTATTAATGTATATTATTTTTCAAACAACTCCATAGTGTAAAATGCTTGTTGATTAATGTAAGGTAATGTAAGGTAATGTAAGGTAATGTAACACCCCTGAGAATATTTGGTTTGCAAGTTTTTGTATGAGGTAAGTTCGATACATTTATCGGATACGTCTATGTCTTTGGTGTCTGCATACATTCAGTCTATGTTGCATATTTTAGGTGGAATTCTCAACAGTATAAATCATGCATATACGCTCGCATAGCATCCGTGTTCTCGATATCTGGCTCGGCTCGATTAGTCGCTTATTTGATTATTGAGCCTATTATAAATGAACCCATATGTATGGTTATATAAAGGGGAACGTAAATGTTTAGTGTTGCTAATTCAAAGTGAAGGGAAATGCATGCGGTCGGGAAATTTTGGGGAATTTTCAATGTGTTGGCGGTTAACCGGAAACTGGCTATTTGATGGCATATCATGTACCTACTAAATACGATTACATTTATCCCAAAATGTTTATTTGGAAAAGTTTTGATTGAGCGTATACGTTTTAATAATTGCTGTATTAACATGATAGCTGGTAGGCGTAACGCCGTGCTGACTAAATAATGAGGCTTTTTCAACCGGAAATTATCACGCGCGAACTTGAATTACCCAGCTCATATACACGTCCATTTTATAGTAGTAGAGGGCGTGTAGTATGCATTTTAATCCGTTAGGATGACAAATAACTTTGTATAGGATAGTGATTGAATAGGCATGATGACAGTCACTAAGAATAACTGTAATAATGATTTCAACTAATCATATAGACTATCGAAATTACTTTACATTACAATTATTGTGATTATGTTATTCCAGTGATTATATTTTGACGTATCTCGATAACAATCGAAATTTTTATTTTCAGTAATTCATGACGCTTCAGCCAATCAAAACATTACCCACTACTCATTTAAAAACCAGGAGGAGTGATTTGAATTTAAGTTGGCAATTCTGTAGACCTCTGATTGGTCAGATTCAGCCCAGTTTCACACAACACATTTTTTTTTAATATTGACATCAGCTGATAGTTTTCATTTTTGATAGTTCTGACAGATAAATAAATAAATATTGGATGAAAAACCAAAAATATTCTGAAGCAGTGGGTACATTATTACTTTACATTTTTTTTAAAGTAGTAAAGTCGGTTAAGCGGGTATTAAGGGAATACTGAAGTAGAGGAACATTATATAGTGCAGAAAATATTGGTGGAATACCAGGACTTTTGAAAAATTGTGATAAGTGAATAAAAATTGTCGTTCGAAGAACAAAAATGTTATCTGTGCTGGACAAAATTTTGCAAGCTTCAAAGAAACGTTCAGACTTTCTTGAAACAAATTAAATTTATCTGTGTCACCTTTTGACGTGTCAAATGTAGGTACTATTTGTTTGTTATATACATATTTGGGAAGAAATCGTCAACATGCCATGGAAGATATAAAATAATATAGAAAAGAATGGGTTTGGTAGAAAATACATTATTGGTTTTTGAAGTTAAAAAGAAGGAAGAAGTGGTTTATTACCCTTAATCCGGCAACATAAAGATAACTGTTGGTCATGTTCAAATTATTTATTTATTTATTTATTTACGGTTTCACCATTTTTACAACAAAGTTCATTCAGTATAAAGAGTTCAAACATAAATGAGTAATATATAAGAAAAAAAAATTATTACAAATTATTAATTTAATTTGCTTAATTATTTAGAAGCTTAACTGATTTCTTAAATGTTGATGTAGATATTCCAAATAAATCCAGACTACCAGCATATTCATTGGCAGATTTTAAAATTTTTGTGATTGGTTAATTTTGACCATAATTGGTGGTATGAAATGGAATATTAAATATTTCAGTATTACGAGTTCTTCTAGTATTAGTATTAAAACATATTAAACGTAATACCTCTGGAATTTGAACACTACCATTTACAATCTTATGGAGAAAACACAAATCTGCTTCTAACCTTCTATGGTGTAGGGTAGAGATATTAAGTATTGAAAGCATGTCATCATATGTGTATTGTTGCCTATTGAAGGCCATTAATAATATATACCTAATTAATATAATTAATACTGCATATTGCTCTCCAATGCTATTAATTTTGTAGTATTGTTATTGCCAGAACATATTATCAATTGTCATATTCTTTTCAATTTAATTGTAATAAATATAATTGAAGTAACTTGACTATATGTAATTCTCCAACATCAACAATGACCATAATTTGTTTGTTGTCGATGTGAATCTGAATCTTCTTATGTTTGAATAAGAAACGAAACAGGAAAAAGTCTTACATTTTGTTTAATGCGTAGGTACATCTGAAAAATATACTGCAGATCAGAGGAGAAATTGACTTATGACTAATGTCTTTGCTATCAAGGCATATTTAATATATTTGGAACACGACTGTTGACTACGTTTTCGGAACACACCCTTTAGTAACTAATCTGGTAACTTTTAGTGGTGTGAGTAAGGCTTTTCAAATTAATCCTCCTGGTTTTTAAATAAACTATAACTGTGAAATTGACAATTACCGCTATTTTTAGCCAATTGAGAGGTTGAATTTCTCTATCAGAGGCTAATATTTTTTTCTATCATCAACCTAGGTCAATAATCTAGTAATTCAAATATTTTGAGAATCCAGGGATAGTGGTTCAATGAAAACATAATTTTGTATACCCAGGAGATTGCCTTTGACATATTTGCTGCTCGAAATTAACTACCAAGATAAAATGATTTGAATAAAAATGCCATTAGCTTAAAATTCCCGCTCAACCAAAAATGACTGATGACATAGTACGTTCATAATCTATGGAGCGATAACAGACAGTGTGAAGAGTAAGTTAACTGTGAGTTACTTCGAATTGTTTTTCCCCGAATTTGTAAAATAATATCCATAATCCATATACACCTGAAAATTCTCTAGATTCAGAAAAGAAGTTGTTTCACATGCATTTTTATGTGGTAAACTTCGATCTCTTTGAAAATTTTGCAGTGAGAAGGTGAAATTATCATGGTATTGATGAATTTTGCATTAAACAAGTTAATCATTTCCAAACAGCATAGGGAAGTGTTTGTCTTTGGGTCTGTTCTATAAAGTGCCTTCAATTTACTCGAGGTTCATGTATTTATTAGTTGCATTAGTAGCCTAGGGCTGTTATGGTTCGCAAAATTCTGTTTGAGCTGCCAAATAGTGCTTGCATATGTGAGTCCGGTGTACGATTATTAAGGTTAATATTGGAAACAATGGGATTCGTCCAAAAGGTGCGGAAAAAAAATATAGGTACCTACTACTACTACTATAGGAACTTTAGTTCCTTTCAAGCAAAAATTATGTAATACATCTGACGTTATAGATAAACAATTTGCATATCTCTCGGTGGTCGAGTAGTAAGCAAACCAGACTCTCACGCGGTAGACGCGGGTTCGATTCCACGTGAAGAAGTTTTTTTTATTGTTAATTTTATTTTTAAATAATTATTCTGCTTGATATTAATAACGACAACAGGTAGACGTTTGAAATATTTAGAAAAATATTCAAAATATTCATTATAGATAATGGTACGGTACCCTTCATGAGGGAGTCCGACTGGCAACATCTACTTATAACAGCATCGTATATTTAAAGAGGGAAAACGTAGCATTATACAAATTGGACATTCAAGAACTTTATGTTTACCACAAAAAAATTAGTGGAGACATAAAATTGAATTATTAAATTTTCAATTTGAAGTTATATTACAGTTTATAGAAATTTGTATTTTCTAGATTTTCTCTTAAGGGGGTCGTAGAAAAAATATGCTCTTCGACTCGTGTGGATTGTCCATATCGCACTTGAACGATTGAGCACCCCGCCTACGGCGTCGTGCTCAAACTTCGTCCTCGTGCGATATGGCCATCATATCCACACTTGTTGCACAAACTATTATTTCTATCAAAATATGCCCTTTTACATTTAAAAACAACCTGCCAAATGTCAAATCAATTTATCCATCCATTTTAAAGTTATCGAATTAAAACATTCAAGTTTTCAAAATTTCAACACCCTGTATTTCGAAAAGTAAATGTGCTAGACCCCTTAATCCTCTTATCATTTTGTCCAATTTCACGATAGGAATTTACATGCAAGCGTTGTAATTACCCTTAACGTTCGAGATGCTTATACCATTTTTTGCGCGATCGTATTGAAATAAATTCCGAATGAAATAATTTAAATTTCTTCGAAATGAACGGAATGTCAAAAGTGACATTTATACTTCTCGATCAGTTTAAAATATATTTTGCATTTTGGTGAAATTGTTTTTATGCTATTTATTACTTTTCGACGTCTGAACGGTAAGTAAACCACTTACCGACGTGTTAAACTTAGGAACCAGTAAACACAACCTACCATCCTGACAACCGATGCTGTAAATAAAAAAAGAGTTATATCGCGCAAAAAAATTATGGAAATAATAGTGAAAATGTATCCGAACAAATTCAAGTAGATCACCAGTACTGCAAATACCAGCTTTGCAGAGAATTTTAATATAGCATCGGTGGTTCAGTGGTAGAATGCTCGCCTTCCACGCGGGCGGCCCGGGTTCAATTCTCGGCCGAAACATATGAATCGCTGCTTCGTAAACGAGAGAGAGACTCAGGAGAGAGCACACGCACGCAAGCAAGGCACATAACGAAGCAACGTAACATAATGTAACGTAACCGTCAGATCTTTTGCGTCGCGACCCCCGGTCGCTCAAACATAACCTGACGTAAAGAACTAAAATTCAAAAAAAAAAAATTGTGAATTTAAAAAACATTTATTGAAAAATATAGATAGGTACTTATATTAGCTACATGGGTGAAGAAAAAAAGTGAAAAACGAAAATACAAGAATAAAAATGAAAACTCTTAAGAAAAAATCAGCCACCTGACAAACTTCAACTCGTGGAACTAGTACCACCCAAAATCAAAAAACCAAAAATACAGCTACACACATTTATTCTTGTGCTTGTTTACTTAAAATAGGCACATAACGAAACAACGTAACAAAATGTAACGTAACGGTCAGATCTTTTGCGTCGCGACCCCCGGTCGCTCAAACATAACCTGACGTAAAGAACTTGAGTTCCGAAAAGCAATACTCGAAAGTTTTCAATAAGAGCCATAACACCAAGAAGTAATATTGGTCACTAAAGCTTGTTGTTATATAGAAGTATGGAGAAAATTTTAGGAATAATAATACAAAATTTCTCAGTCTTGAATAGAATGATTATGGACTTGATTGAGAGTGTTACTGACGGCGATGACTTTGAATCAAGTTGTTTACTAACTCTTTACTTTATTTAAACATGTTTGTCAATAATGTGAATGACAATTTTAATTGTTAATCTGCAGAAGCAAAGTGAATTTTTATAACTAAAAAATGCCGGTCTTTGAAGAAATCAGAATAGTTCCTATATAGTAATTTTGAAAAAAAAGTTTATTTGGAGAGCTTTAGTGGGGGTTCTCGGTACAAAATATTCGCGATTTTTTATTATATACTGGCCTCCTTTATTTTATTTAGGTAAATATATTATACTGAATATTAGAGAATATTGAAGATGTTATGTGCATTTTCCACAATATCATTTGAAAATTTGAACACAGGGTGACAGAAACAGCAATATAATTTTCAAAACCGGCCACAGTGTAAATTATTATTTTTGAATAGCTCTTAAACGTGCTCTCTTTGAAAATATATAATACTTAGCTTCTCCAAACCAGCTGGACCGGTTTTCATAAAATTTTGTTTGAGTTTAAGTGAGTCTGAATGGCGGTAGCGTTTCACATTGAACGGTTGACCTGAGTAGGGTGAAAATTTTGTATGTGTTTCGGCAAGTAATTGGATGGTTTATATCCACTGGGTTCGCGATGTAATCAGGATCACACTGAATTTTTTCGACAGAACCGATTTTTTGAGAATTTTTTATTCAGCCACTCCAAGAAACTAGTTAAGTTTTTGAGACAAAATATGGCCAACCCAAAAAATTAAGGAAAATCAAGCTTTTGAGTAAATTTATTTCTAAAAATAAACACAATTATCGTATCTTTTGTCACAACATTTTATACTCGATTCTATCCACTTATCGAAATTCACTTTAGTTCTAACAAAAGCCCTTAGTATATTTTGGTAAATATTAATGCCCACGGTGAAATTACCGCACTACGCAATATATGATTGGAATATTTAACTAGAGTAGAAAATCGGTTATGTATTAAACCGTTTCTTGCAGTCTCCCCCAGGAGCACACTCAATATTTCAGAATATTCAGCAGGCGGGCATAAATCTAAGGTGTCGGCAGTATGCGGATGGAGGTGTTGGTGTGGAATTGCCAACTTTCAATGCTTTTGGGACTGTTCGCTAGCTCATTTCTCCATCCCTCTACCCCGTCTTCGTCAGAATTTCGTGGGAACTTAATGCTCTAACCAGTTTCCTACTGATACAATTAATAATTCGTCGGATTCGAAGTTAGCTCTCCAGTTGTAGAAGTAGTTTCTTTTATGTTGCTCCGGTCAATATTGATACAGGGTGGAGATAGAAAATTTGAATGGAAAACTACGATAATATTTATATAAGATAGTTATTATGGGGGGGGGAAATAAAAAAATGCCTTTTCAATCAGCCGCAATCACATTCAATTTACGGCGTTAAAGAAAATATAATTTATATGGGCCTATAACTATACTATTTATTGCAGTTTTGTAAGAATGGTCTTTAAGAATATACTTTTTGTTTTGTGATATTGTTACGTTGGACTTGTATTAGCGCGTACGAATAGGATAGTACCATAAAAAAAATAGGAAGAACAGCATCTGGAATCATCTATAGCCATCATCGAAAAATCTAGAGCCATCTGGACCATGTAAAGAATATAAAAAGTTGCAGTTGACGTTCTTAGTTCTTTGAGTATTAAAGTTTTGAGTTCTGTCCCAAGTAGCAATTTAAATTCTATAAGGGTTGTATAATCAGCTACAAGATATATCTTATAGGATACTGAAATTCTTATAACGTGATCCTGATACAACTAAAAAGGGCCCATTTTTATACAACGGTTTGGCTGTATAACAGTTCTATTAAAAGTTTATACAACTCTTATATGTCTTAATACACATTTATAAAACTCTTAATCGACTGTTTTATAATCATTTATACAGCTACTTTATAAAATGATTTTATAGTGTGTCATGTAGTCACATCTATGAAATGGAAATAAAGCGGCACTATGAAGGTCTTACAAAATGGTTGTATAATGCAATATATTTTTTCATATTGCTGTTATTTCGAGCACAATGGAAACATTTTGTCATCTAGCAGTTTATAAGAGCATTTCATTTTTCAGTGAAGAATAGCAGAACCAAATTATATTTCAATTTGAACGTGCATCCTACATTTCATTTGTAGAAATGGAGACAATTGTTTGCTTTTAAAGCGAGCTTAACTCTGCTTATAACGTATTATATCATTTTAAAAGAAATGATCGTATAATGCGTTATAGCATAATATGCTATATATATTATATATTGTAAAAGTCACTATAGAATCATTTAATACAACAACTTCCTTTAAAAAACAAAATTATCGCAACAAAAGGCCTAATAAAAGCAAACTGTCCTCAAAACAACGCTATTTGACTGTTATACAACAATTCAGTCCTCTTAGAATTCCATTTTGCTAGTTGGGTGTGTTCCGAAAAAGATCCTTTGGGGTCGATGCACCAACATAATACTAAACGTATTTGAAGAAATCCAGGTCTATAATCCTAAAGGAGTTTAAGTTCTGTGGTTTAATTGAAGTCGGTGCAAAAGGCCATTATTCATAGTCACAGCATTAGTAGCTATTAAATTATCTACAAACAAGTATCCGCAAGCATGCTATTAAATGTGTCATATTCCTTGTTCGTACCTACTTCAGTAACAAATAGTTAATATTACGTCAAACAACTCAGTATATGTTATGTTTAGTACGCACCTGAGCATACCCAAGGGCGCTGCTGAATATTTAAAACGTTACTGATGCTAAATACGTCTATGATTAGGTTATTTATGAACGAATGAGGCTGGAGAGAATAAAAAGAGTTAGCATACTCAAAGGTATAACAATATTTTGAAAATAGAACGATATTTCGGTACAGAGAATAAAAGTCGAGAGAGAAAATGGAAAGTATGCAAAATGAAAGCAACGAGTTTATTGAAAATTGTGGGGCTGGTGCTTTATCCAATTTTGTTGAATTACAGTAAATGTTTACAAAAGGTACCTAAGTAATTGAAAATATCGATATTATTATAATTCAATATTATGTTACAACTAACTATCTTAATAATAAAAGTATTGTGACCCTTTATTTCAATTTCGAATATTCTCAAACCGTTCACAACATATTTCGTGGAGACGGTCCTGTTTTTTTTAAAGTAGCAGAACTTACAATGTTAGGATCTGCAACGATGTTATCCCATACCCGTGTACATAAGTAGAAATATAAGTATGTAAATAAATGTCAATTTGTTTAAAAATGCTAATTTCTGTAGTAGACATAATATAAATAATTCTCAAGTTTCAAGTGATTATAACATTCTTTTGAACAGGAAAAATGTAGCCAATTTAACTCTACAATTACCAAAATGCACTGTCTATTCCGACAACGAAATCACCCGCTTCTTTTGTATTTGTATGCATTTTTTATAATGAATCAAAAGTATGAGTTAGTTACAATATTTTCATAGTTAGAAATAATTAAAAAACGTAATACCCTACAAAAGTTGGCACTTCTTTCTAACTTTTAAGTGAAATTAAAATTTTCTACCAAGTTGCAAGCGTCTAGCGTAGAATTAATCTAATAATTTAGTTCGAGACAATGGCACTGTAATGTTTTTAACACTTCCTTATAGTTTTCTGGGTCAGACATATTTTAAGGATACTTTATTGAGTATTATTCACGCAGCGCCAGTTTTCCTACACAAATGTAACTTTAGATTGGATATCTGGTAGCTAATCAATATATGGTACAAAATGGCGCATATGTACCTATATCAATGAAAAATATTAAAAGTACTCCAAAATAATGATTACTATTGGCCACCCTCCAATCCTTGTAGTTCACATCAGTGTATACAGTTCAGAACAAATCACTATGGTATTTATTAAAAACTCTGAAAATGAAACTTATCACAACCATAGGTCATTCAGTTATAACCAAGTAATGCTAAAACAAGACTTATCAAGGATTATTTTGAATGAGTTGTTCAGTTAAAACAGGGGTTCCCAACCTTTTTTTGTCTACCTCCCACTTTAAGAATAAATTATTTTTTAACGCCCCCCTTTTTAAACATACTTAAAAACCGCTAAGTACTTATAACTGATTATTGAAACGCAACTTTATAGTATTCGGACAGAGTATCTTATATTGAAAATAAAACAAACATAATCAATTTTTAAACTAATGTGAAGGTTGAATCTTATGCTGTTCAATAAGTTTGTTGATATCAGGTTCCAATTTACTCAAAAACAGCCGCAAGTCGCCACGTTCGCCTGTGCCTAAGTGTGAAGGGAAGTTTTTTTTCATTTAAAATTTATTTAACATAATTTTTAACTATTCGTTTCTTACATTTATACTAAAATTTACCACAACATAACTTCTAAGTAGATAACCACAACGTAATAAGATCTGGTGGAGGTTTTTTGTAATAACAATAAAGAATTTTCAACTGAAATTCGGTGTCCTCTTAAATTTGATAAATCTATTCCAGATATCTGATTTCGAAAAATTGATTTCGAACAATTGAGTTTCGAATAATTGATTTTCGAATAATCGGTCATTCGAAAAATTGATTTTCGAACTATTGATTTCGAACAATTGATTTCGAACAACTGATTTCGAATAATTTACCGGTACCCACCGATGATATAGGCTTGCCTGCAAAAAATCGTTCATGAAATATGATTACCAAGATATGAAGTTTTAGAAATTCAGCTTTTGGATGGGTGCGAGAGAGAAAGATTGAAAGAGTAGAAAAAATCGAATCTATTATTTCCTTTTCATTTTTCCGCAGACAATTTTACTACCAAAAATTTACCGTCAAGTTAATAATTTATGCACGTTTTGGGGGTTAACAATGGTATACCGGAGAGGTTTTTTTTTATTTTTTAGCTTGAAATGAAATATATTCAATGCATCTAGAGAGGCATCCTAGGAATTTAATTGAGTTTGTATGTTCACGAGCACAGACCACTTAAAATGTTATTACAGGGCCATACTTAGAAATACTCATTCAATATGTTTCGAATATTTCGAACACCCTATATAAGGATATGTAACTGGAAACTATGCACTCCTACAATTATAATAACAAGAGTGGAATACGAGAAATAAATTCATACTGCAATTTTTGTAGGTTAGACTCGCTTCGTTTGGACAATGTTAGAATTTCTTGTTTTCTTTTCAGGTCAATCAATAAAAATTGATTAATTGGTAAAAATCTCTCCGTTTTTTGAAAATTAAATTTATTTCTCGTATTATACTTTTGTTATTCTAAATGTAATGGTGCATAGTTTCCAGATACATATCCTTATACAGGGTGTTCGAAATATTCGAAACATATTGAATAAGTATTTCTAAGTACGGCCCTGTAATAACATTTTTAGTGGACTGTACTCGTAAACATAACCTGAATGGAATTTCTAGGATGCTTCTCTGGATGTATTAATTAGATTTCAATTCAAACTAACCAATAAAAAAAACCTCTCCGATACCATTGTTAACCCCCAAAACGTGCATAAATTATTACTTTGACGGTAAATTTTTGGTAGTAAAAATATCTGCGGAAAAATGAGAGGGAAAATAGTAGATTCGATTTTTTCTACTCTTTCCAATTATAGAGAGCAATTTTAAAAATATTTATATACAGAATGTTGTTTTTGGGAAAGACGAGTTTTAAAACTTTTTGTTAAGACGGACGCATTTTCTTTTTGGAGATGCTTGCGATTATCACTTGCACCAAATTTCAAAGTAATATACAGGGTAACTCGGAAGTTATGAGGTTTGAAAAAAATAGGAAAAATTTATAAAACAGCCTGTATCTCGGTTATGATGTGCAGAAGATACATTAAATATAGGTTTTTGGAAGCACCAAAGTGATCGCCATTTACAGTTGAAGTTAGGCCCTTTCCCAATGAAACACCCTGTATCAGTGAATTATGTTTGATACTGAACCAGCTTCTTAAAATATATGTTGACATGAATGTATTCATACACAGAATATTAATATTGGTTCATGTTCTGCTCGTCAAGATTAAAATGCCACTCGCTCAGATATTGGATTATCCCAGAGTTTATTTTTCACATAGCTTGAGTTAATTTATATATGCCCGGTTCAATTAAGTTTGTATGTAGGAAGGTCTTTGCGGACATTTTTGCCAACGACATAAATCAGCAGAGTGACTTTTTACAAGCAATTTAAAGGCCCACAGTTCGCACTAACCCCAAGTGGGTTTGGTTTACAAGTGCCGCAAGATGGCAACTTTTCACAGGAGATTCATTTATTCAGGAAGAAAAATTTGCCCTATCTCGACGGAGAGTTAATGCTTAGAAGTACACTTGTTAGAAAAGACAACCATATTTTTTCGTATTTCAAGGTTAATTGCTTAGAATACACGCAAAAAAAAACTTTAATAACAGGTGTGTTCTAATGTAAAAATACAGAATATATTGAAATGCAACTTCTCTAGGAGTTTAATCTCACTCATAATTACTGGAATTAATGATTATTGACAACCCTGAAATAAGATAAAGCAGTACAATGACAAGGGAAATTCGTAGTAACGAATGGTTACTATAAAACTCTATATACCTTTCCAGAGGCCGATGAGATATTCCCGGTGCTGTTCCGGAACCGACTGAAACCTACAATCTTTGTTGAAATTAGTCGAAGCAGATTGGTACAGGGCTATATACTAGGAGTATGCAGAAGGGCAATAGATATTTCCACTCCAAAAGCTGGAAAAAGGGACACAACAAACTCACAATCCTTCAGACCAAGTTGTCTGTTGAAACGATTGAGAAGGCTATCGATAATTGTATCAGATCAGAGATCATAGAAAGACTACACGAGTTAAGTTATCGTCTCCATCTGCACAAACAGGGGATGTCCACCGGAAAGAGTAGCATCCTTTTTAACAGTCGGATGAAAATTTGAGAATACCGTACAAAGGGAGGTCACAATTACACAAATAGCAGTGTTACAAACCACACTATATTAAACCTCAAAAAGATGTAAATTTACCACCCAAGCACTACTAATTTATTCATTTGAATCTCAACATTTCTTATTGGTTGTAGTTATCTCATTTGAGGGTGAGATATACGTTATTGTTTCATCTTACTTTTATAAACTGAAATGAACTAGTGAGTGCTGGAGAAAACACAATTAAAACTTCTGGTTTGTTTTAACGTTAAATGCAACGGCCAAATGAAGCCCAACAATTCCCCGAAGTGCACGCCTAATCGGGAAACAAGAGGAAGTTATAAATACATAAAATTCTTGAACTTTCCTTCTACTTTATAATATATGGAACATAAAAGTGAAATTGAATTTAATCTGTTAACATTTATTATACAGTGCTTTTCAGATAAAAGTATCCACCTTTAATAACTTTTGTAATACTGGTATTTAGAAAAAATCCATAAACACGTCAATTTATGTTGGAAGGGGCAAACCTTATGGCTTATTTAAACTCACTGGAAAAGCCACCCCTCACCCCTAGCAGCATCCCCTTTATTTTTTTAAATTACTTTTCATATTTTTCATGTAAAATTTGTATACTCCTCTTTAAGCTGATTTCAAAAATGTATAATACTTGTAGGTTAAAGTGGTTAGTTTATGAGATGAACAATTTTTCTTTTAAGAGCACAAATTTTACTTATTTTTCACTTTCACCTTATTTGCCTGTACTAAAATGGGTTGTACAACAGTTCAAACTCTTTAATATTTTCAACTGTGCTATTTATTCTACTTAAAAAATTCAAACAACAAAAAACTCTACTTTTTATTAAAGTTTGACATTGTCAACTAGAATTTGTAGTCACTATTGATAGAGTAATTTGATACATTATTTATTTTGTTTCTCTGAAATGGTTTACTCTGTGCAAGAAAGAATTGAAATTGTAGGTTTATACTACCAAAATAATAATTGTGCAAGAGCTGCTGCTAGAATATTTAACGAATTACATGACGGAAGACATGCAACTCATAAGTATGTAATTCAACCGATGGAGAAATTTACCACAACAGGGTCTGTTTGCAATAAAGTGCATAAGCGAGGGGTGCAACCGAAAATCTTTATATTGACAAACCTATAACTTAAGAATAAAGGAAATTTAGTCGCTTCCTACGACTGTAGGCGTGCTGCCAGCTCTAGTGGAGATGGGGAGGTTCTAAGAGTAAACAGTAAACCAAATTGATCTTTTGAGGGCGCCAGGTAAGTTTGCCCCAGGCAACTACCTAGTTCGAATCGTCACTTCTAAACCTACCAAATAAGTGTCAAATTACAAAAAAAAAAGAAAGACGTAAATCTTTAACTAAGTTTATTTGGTCGTAGCAGTAGGTAAAAATAATAAATAATATAAAGAAACTAGCATAAGCAGCACAAAAAAAATATGTAAGCAGTTCTACCAAGTCGACAATTAGAACGCGTTAACAAGAAACAATCATACGCAATAGTTATCTAGCAGATCTTTAGCGATCTAAGCTCAGTCCATGTTAAAAGAAAATTTATACATACTAATATTGGCTACAATCTAATAGAGAAAACTTTATCTGATCTAGTTACCAGTATCATTTCAAGCAACTGCTAGCATCTACTTGAATTCAAAATGCAATTATAAGTTATCAATTATATGTTATAATTATAAGTTATAGTTGAAAAAAAAAATATCAAGCAATACTCAAAGTACGTATTCAAACCTAATAATTACAGGCGGTATTAATGCATGCTATTAACGAGATATGAGAAGTAAATGAATAAGCAACACCGCTTGAGCTCAGGCGCATGCGCATAATATAAGCTATACACTTACCGGTTGGCCGAGGTATATTTAAATTATATAAACTATAAGAAACAACAGCATTAATTTAACGCTTAACAATCAGTAGAACTTCCCTAAAATGCCTTAAAAGTATTTATATAAAATAAAATTATTAATTTGGACGTCTAAATATACAGACACCAGTAGTAAAATCAGAGCGAAATTGTTTAATGTTCATATACTATGCCTGGTGGAGCAAAACTTGCTTAAAAATGTTCTCTATGCGCTTTCCATCACGTGCCAGCTTACCCAACTGCCAATAATTGTTGTAAATAAAATGCCAGGAAAACTCCAAAATCCCAACAGGAAGGAACCAGCCGTATCCAACAATGTTCGCAGCTTCAGATCCCAACAAAAAAAACCCTAAAGAGAATATCGTATAAATATTTTCCCCAATATTTACTATAAGTACATTTATACGTATGTACATTTAAGAACAAATTCTTATTCACTCCCAGCACCCAAAATAATTGGCAGTTAACAAAATCAAAATAAATATGAACATTTGAACAAAATATCAGGTATTTTTTTCCACCAATGACTAATCATCGGTTCAGTTGAAAGTAAAGATAATTTTGAATTAAATATAGGCTCTGTCTGAGTTCTTTGTTTTCACCATAACAACCAATTGAGGAAATTGATAAAAAAAAAACATCAGAGCTTATAAAATTTACACAGCATAGAAACTAAAATATTTACAACTATGGTAGTCCCTAATATTAAAAATATACCTCAGATGGGGACATGATTAGATGTATTATCGATATACGTTAAACTAAACTTATCAAAAACAATGTGTTGATATATTTTTCCCCTCTTAATTTATGTTTTTTTTTAATTTACTGTGGATCAAAAGTTAATCTTGAGCTTAAGTAATCATTTAAGAAAAGTTGAGGAAAATTTAACAAAAAAGAGAAATAAAAGGTATCTACCATTGATACAATCAACAAAGGTAACTTTATTTATCAATATTAAAAATAAAATGCAATCACGTCCAGTGTTGCTAACCATATAAAAAAATATAATTAATACAACCAAACACTTACCCTAATACAAGGGGTTTCTGGTTTACTGACTGCTTACAACTAACAAGCTACTAGAATATCCAGGTGGGATGGATCTGATAGTATACTCCAAATACCAATATTTTACCTCAGAAATTCTCACACGAATTTATTTTGTCCAAATGGTTATTTACAAATGTGGAAATTCAGCTCCCTTGAAACAGGTTAAAGTTCGACGACACACCAAAATAACTGGCTACCCACAACCTACGATGCTCGAACTTTACAATGGTAGTTTTAAAAATAATTCCCAAGCATGGATGATTGCAAAAATCGAAGATTTTAAAACTACTTTAGGTGCTACACACCTTTTACCACAAAATCACCATTAAGAATGACCGTTCCGCTCTCCTACGCATACCTGAGGTACTGCCAAATATAGTATCTAGATCTCTACAAATTAGTTTCTAATACGAAAACAAATTCCACTAATCGAATACCTTGTTCCCAAGGTGGCATTGGAGGTATCTTAATTGAATAGTCAGTTTTAAAGTCAATATATACGGAATGTCGCATAAGATTTGTACAAAGTTTCACTATAAAAATAACGTAAAAGTAACAGGTCGATGAGAATGATAATTTAATATGAAACGTGATTGATAACAACTATAAAAATGTAATTTATATTAATGAAATATTTTAATTAAAATTGATCCGTTAAGCAATCAAAGTGGCAATTTTAGGGCAAGTCAGCTTAGAGGCTCAACAACCCCAATCGTTGTCAACAATAAGTAGAGCGATCGGTGTTTTATCTTCTACAGTTTTCCGAGTTCTACATAAATTCAAGTACCACCCATACAAAGTTAAGTTGGTGCACGAGTTGAATGAAGATGATTTTGATCGTCGTCTAGAGTTTTGCGAATCAATGACGCAAATTATCAATAACAATCCACAATTGTTAAACAATATTTGCTTTTCTGATGAATGCTCATTTTCATTAAATGGCTTAGTAAGTAGGCATAATTGTAGATATTGGGCTGAAAGTGATCCACATATTATGCGTGAATTCCATACACAACATCCCCAAAAGTTAAACGTTTGGTGTGGTATCCTAGGTGACCACATTGTCGGACCTTTCTTCATCAACGGAAATTTAAATGGTGAATCATATCTTGAGTTACTCAGGGAAGGGGTTGACCCACATATTACAACAATAATAGAAAATGATGATAACCTTTCCGAAGATTTACTGGTATTTCAACAAGATGGAGCTCCCCCACACTATGCTATGCCTGTCCGACAATTTTCAAACGAAACATTCCCCGCTCGTTGGATAGGTAGAAGGGGGCAGATGATGGAGTGGCCACCTAGGTCACCGGACTTAACACCCCTAGACTTCTTTTTATGGGGGTATTTAAAAACAAAAGTTTATGCTACCCAACCAGAATCTCTGGATGATTTACGAGAGAGGATAGAAAATGAATGTCGACAATTAAATCCAGCCGTATTAAGCAATGTCAGAGAGGTATTTCAAAATGCCTTATATACGCCCCTTATACCATTGTATGGAAGTGAATGGTACTCATTTTGAAAACTTATTGTAACTTCATGATAAATAGCACAGTTAATAAGGTTAAAGAGTTTGAACTGTTGTACAACCCATTTTAGTACAGGCAAATAAGGTGAAAGTAAAAAATAAGTAAAATTTGTGCTCTTAAAAGAAAAATTGTTCATCTCATAAACTAACCACTTTAACCTACAAGTATTATACATTTTTGAAATCAGTTCAAAGAAGAGTATCCAAATTTTACATAAAAAATATGAAAATTAATTTAAAAAATAAAGGGGATGCTGCTAGGGGTGAGGGGGTGGCTTTTCCAGTAAGTTTAAATAAGCCATAATGCTTGCCCCTTCCAACATAAATTGACGTGTTTTTGGATTTTTTCTAAATACCAGTATTACAAAAGTTATTACAGGTGGATACTTTTATCTGAAAAGCACTGTATATATACTCTAATTTGTTCTGTTAAATGTTTGATAGTGCGAAGTCATTTTATTTCAATATTGTTATTGTTTGTTTCACGTAGTTCATATGACCCAATAAACACACAAACGTGTAATATACGTTTATATGTGGTAGCA